>BCHH01000002.1:3582052-3712424 GCA_001599595.1 Beverwykella pulmonaria
CACTGTTAGACATATCTAGCACTACTCTTAAGAGCGAAACTCCAACAAGCGAAACTGCAACCTCCACACTGTTAGACATATCTAGCACTACTCTTGAGAGCGAAACTCCAACAAGCGAAATTGCGACCTCCACATTGTTAGACATGTCTAGCACTACTCTTGAGAGCGAAACTATAACAAGCGAAACTGCAGCTTCTACATTGTTAGATATATCCAGCACTACTCTAGAGAGCGAAACTCCAAGCGAAACTGCAACTTCCACATTATTGGACATATCCAGCACGACTCTAGAGAGCGAAACTCTAACAAGTGAAACTGCATCATCTACATTATTAGATATTTCTACCACTACTCTAGAGAGCGAAACTGCAACTTCTACATTGTTAGACATTTCTGGCACTTCTCTAGAGAGCGAAACTCCAACAAGCGAAACTGCAACCTCCACATTGTTAGACATATCTAGCACTACTCTTGAAAGCGAAACTCTAACAAGCGAAACTACATCATCTACATTATTGTTGGGCATTTCTAGCACCACTCCAACAAGCGAAACTTTATTATCAACATTAGTGGACATTGCTAACATTACTCCAACAACTGAAACTGCAACATCTATATTATTAAGTATTTCTAACACCATTCTAATAACCGAAACAGTTACCTTCTCTACATTACTAGGCATATCTAGCACAACACTAACGAGCGAAACTTCCTTATCAACATTAATGGACATTCCTAGCGCCACTCCAACAAGCGAAACTTCTCGTACAAGCAAAACTGTATTATCTACATTATTAGACATTTCTAGCATTATTCTAACGAGCGAAACTCCAACAAGCCATACTGCAACTTCCACATTGTTAGATACTTCTAGCACTACTCTAGCAACTGAAACTCCAGGCAAAACTTCCTTATTAACATTAGTGGGTATTTCTAGCATTACTTCAACGACTGAATCTGCAACATCTATACTTTTAGACATTTCTAGCACTATTCCAACAAGCGAAACTTCCTTATTGACATTAGTGGACATTTCTAGCATTACTCCAACAACTAAAAGCACAACATCTATACTTTTAGACATTTCTAGCACCACTGCAACAAGCAAAACTGTATTATCTAGCGCCACTCCGATAAGCGAAACTGCAAGATCTACATCATCAGACTTTTCTAGCACTACTCTAATAAGCGAAACTGCAACATCTCTACTATTAGACGTTTCTAGCACCACTCTAGCGAGCAGAACTGCATCATCCACATCGTTGGACATTTCTAGCGCCACCCCAACGATCAAAACTGCAACATCTATCCTACTAGACATTCCTAGCACCATTCCAACGACTGAAACTGCAACATCTACATCATCAGACATTTCTGACACTACTCTAATAAGCGAAACTGCAACATCTTTACTATTAGACGTTTCTAGCACCATCCTAGCGAGCAGAACCGTATCATCCACATTATCGGACATTTCTGGCACTACTCCAACAACCGAAACTGTAACATCTCTACTATTAGACGTTTCCAGCGCCACCCTAGCGAGCAGCACCGCATCATCTACATTATTGGACATTTCTAGCGCCACTCCAATAAGCAAAACTGCAACACCTACATTATCAGACATTTCTAGCACTACTCTAATAAGCGGAACTGCAACATCTATACTATCAGACGTTTCTAGCATCACTCTATCGAGCAAAACCGCATCATCTATACTACTAGACATTCCTAGCGCCACTCCAACGACTGAAACTGCAACATCTACATTGGATATTTCTAGCACCCCTTCAATAAGCAAAACTGTATTATCCACAATATTAGAAATTTCTAGCATTAATCCAACGACCGAAACTGCAACATCTATACTACTAGACATTCCTAGCACCACTCCAACAATTAAAACTGCAACAACTACATCATCAGACATTTCTGGCACTATTCTAAGAAGCGAAACTGCAGCATCTACATTATTGGACATTTCTAGTACTACTCTAGAGAGCGGAACTCCAGCAAGCGAAACTGTATTACCCACATTATTGGACATTTCTAGCACCACTCCCACAACTAAAATTGCAACATCAATACTATTAGACATTTCCAGCACCACTCTAACAAGCGAAACGGTATTATCCACATTATTAGACGTTTCTAGCGCTGCTCCAACGACTAAGACTGCACCATCTGTATTATCAGACATTTTAAGCACCACTCTAGCAAGCGAAACTGCATCATCCACATTATCAGAAATTTCTAGCGCCACTCCAACAACTGCAACTGCAACTGCAACATCTATATTATCAGACATTTCTAGCAGTACTCTAGAGAGCAAAACTTCAAGAACCGGAACTATATCACCCACATTATTAGACCTTTCTAGCGCTACTCTAACAATCGAAACTGCAACGTCTACATTGGGTGTTTCTAGCACCCCTTCAACGAGCGAAACGGTATTATCCACAATCTTAGATATTTCTAGCACCACTCCAACGAGCGAAACGGTATTATCCACATTATTAGACGTATCTAGCGCTGCTCCAACGACTACGACTGCACCATCTATGTTATCAGACATTTTAAGCACCACTCTAGCGAGCGAAACCGCATCATCCACATTATTGGAAATTTCTAGCGCCACTCCAACGACTGCAACTGCAACATCTATATTATCAGACATTTCTAGCACTACCCTAGAGAGCAAAACTTCAAGAAGCGGAACTGCATCGCCCACATTATTGGACCTTTCTAGCGCTACTCTAACAACCGAAACTGCAATGTCTACATTGGATATTTCTAGCACCCCTCCAACGAGCGAAACGGTATCATCCACAATCTTAGATATTTCTAGCACCACTCCAGCGACTAAAACTGTGCCATCGGACATTTCTAGCACCACTCCAACGAGCGAAACGGTATTATCCACAATATTAGATATTTCTAGCATTACTCCAACGGGCAAAATTGCAACATCTATACTATCAGATATTTCTAGCACCACTGTAGCGAGCGAAACCGTATTATCCACATTATTGGACGTTTCTAGCGCCAGTTCAATGACCAACACTACAACATCTACATCATTGGACATTTCTAGCACTACTCTAATGAGCGAAATTGCAACATCAATATTATTAGACATTTCTAGCCCCACTCCAACGAGCGAAACTGTATTATCCACATTATTGGACATTCCCAGCGCCACTCCAACGAGCGAAATTGCATTATCTACATTATTGGACATCTCTAGCGCCACTCCATCGATCAAAACTGCAACATCTACATTATTGGACATTTCTAGCGCCACCCCAACGACTGCAACTGCGACTTCTATACTATCAGATATTTCTAGCACCACTCTAGCAAGCGAAACTGCATTACCCACATTATTTGACATTTCTAGCGCCATCCCAACGACCGAAACTGCAACGTCTATACTATCAGACATTTCCCGTATCACTCCAACGAGCGAAACTGCAGCATCTACATCATCGGGCAATCCCAGTACCACTTCAAGTTCAAGCAGTTTTGGCTCTTCGACTTTGTCTTCTAGCTCGTCAGAAAGATTCACGGTTGTGAGTATGACAAGCAGCGAGGTGTCTTTGAGTTCGCCTTCAAGCACGGAGATCCCTAGCACGACAACTTCGGCAACCCTGAGCGCATCTTCATGCGTTCCCGCTAGCCCAACAAACGCGGTACAAAATCCTTCTTTCGAATCTCCAGCTCTGGCCCCATGGGTTGAGTCGCAGACTGGCAACTGGGCTGATGTACGCGTTATGGCTGGACGTCCTCACAGTGGATCCTACTACTTCTTCGGAGCTACCAGTAGCGACACTCTAGCAACCGTTACAATTTACCAAACAAATGTTATGGTTCCTGCGGGAACCACCGTCGACTGCTCCATGTGGATAAATGCTCTTCGAAACCCCAACTACACAACGACCTTTACGCTTCTCTTAGATGGCATTACATGTGGCACTGTAACTGCGGCCTCCACCGACTACATCATGGTTGGGGGCAAAATCACAGTTGTTGGTGACTCGCATACCGTCACGGTTCAAATTGCGTCCTCGGGTGCCGATGAGGATTCTGCACTCTTTGGTGTTGATGATGTGTCCGTAACTCCAATTTCAGGCCCGGGGGTTAATGACAACTGCGCGGCGCCGAGCTCAAGTTCAGTAAGCTCTTCCGTCTCATCTGAGTTGCCTTTCTCGGCATTCAGCTCTGTGTCTCCCACTGGATCGGCGTCGTCTTCCAGCAGTGACATACCGTCGTCAATTTCATCGGATCTCGCATCATCTTCCAGTTCTTCACCCTCGACAGAGATCTCTACGCCAACGCCAACCCCCATGCCCATCAATATATCATCCTAGACTCATCAGGGGGACGGTGACAGTCAGAAATACAGATACGTATAGGATAATTGTGGTTATCAGGGCTCAGTCGGGGAATTCGGCGAAGAGTGCGACGATCGCGTTGGATGCAATTACTTGCTATAACCCGACGCAGCAGTGTCAAACGCCTACCACAACTACGCCTCATGGCTAGAGTCTCTAGAAATGGTGCGAGAAAAGTTTCATGTAGCATCGTATTTATAACGTACTTATAACTTTTGACCAGTCAGGGGCATATCTATGTGACTGGCAGTACCCTGGGTTTACAAATACACACGACATATTGTCACATGTCGCACGTGTTCTACCATATGTCCTATTCTAGCTAGCTTCCCTTTATGGGTATATTTAGTCGTCGTACGAGCAGTTAGCTCTACACGGCTTTCACACTCTTTATACACTTTTACCCATCAGACGATTGACTCCCTCTTCTCATCGTGACACATATTGATTCTTCACATAGCTGTGTATTCTACTTATGCATATGCGAATAAGAAAACTGGCATAATATAATTAGTGTTGCTCTGGAGGTCTATGTTTTGAGGTGCGATCGAGGTTTCTGATTTGCCTACGAAGGATTAGCACGTCGGTTTGCATTTGCGCCGATTGCTGTACTTAAGGGTGCTTGGTTGGGAAGATCGACGTCATGAGACTAGTGCAGCGCTGTCTGAACGTCGATTTAAATTCTCGTTCTTTTCTACACCGCACCTCTCTCCCATAAAACAAAGGATTGCGACTCTGTATATATCCAATCAGGAAGTCGATGGCCTTTTTCACATGATCCTCGAAACTGAGCGGCTGTAGGCATTGAAAGTTACCAGTAAGACTAATATGGCTCTTGATGTTACGCACGAACCGGAGGAGGGCGGGAAAAGGGAGAGACGGGCGTCGGGTGTGAGTTCGGCCGTTTCTCGCCCTCGCAGAAGCTCACGAGACTAAGCCCAGCATCTCACTTCATAAGAATCCACATCGCCACCATCGAACAACACTCTTCGAGGCAATAGTCTCACTAGAGTAGGGAGAATCATCCGTATGGTCTCGATGTCTCCCCAACGTCATGTCCATAGCTTCAACGCTCGTTGTGAATATTAGATACTTCCAGGCGACCACCTAACTTTTAAAATTTATCATCTTGTTACATAGATACGTGCGAGCGTGACTTGCAGGAGATTCTTGGGATGGAGACTTTAGGCTAGGAAGAGTCTGTGAGATGGAGATGAGGAACAGTATGTACGTGCATGACAGACGCGACAGTAACATAGATAGAAATACGCAAATAGATATAGAGGTAGGGGTGAAGATGAATATTTATATAAATACTAATCCATTCCACTTTAGATCATTCAATTGCTATACTGCAACCCCTTCCATCTCTTACTTGTAACCCCCGGGTGCATGCCTTTTCCCTCTCTTGCTATGTCAAGTATTTACCGCCCGTACATGCCTCAGCCACCCGCAATCCTCCATGGAATGCTATATATGATAGTCCCAATGCAGCCAGAGAGCCAATATACTCTCAAAACGCCCCAACGCCGTACATATGAGCCCAGTGTATGCCAAATCCAAACCTTGTTCAATACATTTCCCCCCAAAAAACTCCTCTGGTTCGTAAAAATGGTTTCGTGATGCGCTCGCTTCTAATGCCGATGCAAAGAACGATGCGATGCAGGTACGCGTGAATAGAAAAGTAGAACAAAAAGCAATTAGCGTCTCCTTCCTTACGCATATCGCGTACTCGAGTTCCGCTGATACATAGGCGGCGGTTGTGGAACCCCATGGCCCGTCTGCGGCTGCCATCCCGGCGCGGACCTCAGCGGGGGATTTACCAGTGGGCCATCACTCCCCGACGGGCTTAGTGGGGCATTTCTTGTCCCTCTACTTCTTGACCTCGAATTGGCGTAACCGTTTGCACCGAACTGGGGAGGCCCGCGATGCTGGGCGACAGCGACGGCGGCAACGTTGTTTGCGTATATCTTTCGCGTCTTGCGGCGCCGGATGCAGCGCCAGCAGCAGCCAAGAATAGAGAGAACGATGAAGCCGCCGACTGCGGAGGCAATGGCTATGACGAGCGTGCGATGGGAGTCGATCCATGATTTTATTTCGTTGCCGACCGAGGAGCCGGCACATTGTCCCTATTTACCGTGTCAATCTTTGAGGAGAGGTAGAGGAAAGGAAAAGGACTTACGTTCGAGCAGTGGCCTCCACCAACACAGGGCGTGCCATCCAGGAAGTTCTGATTTAGGCCGAAGCAACTGCCCTTAAATGATGGACTCGCACAGCTCAGCATGCAATTGCTATTGTCGCAGGCGTATGTGTCGTTGCCCTGCGTGTAGCTACCCATGATAGTCTTACACTGCTGATCTCGTGATGTGCACTGTCCGCTGGCGCATTTGAGGCCATTGCCACAATCACTCCCATCCGGATTCGTCTTGTCCTCTGGGCAGTAGGGAGAAGATCCCGTGCATTTCTCTTCCGGATCGCATGACCCAGAGCTAGCGCGGCAGACGGTGTTTGCGGATGCCAGTTGACAGTTTTTGCAGCAGTCTTCGTTGGCGTCGTCACATACGGCGTTGTTTTGGAACTTGCAGGTCGTGGGGTTGCAGCATGGGTTGCTACCGCAGCCACTTGTGCCGCCGCAATCGCACTCCTCGTCGCCCTCTACGATTCCGTTGCCGCATGTCTGGCCCGAGAAGAGGGTGACACCTCGGTTGTTGCTTAGGCAGGTCGATTTGACACTGTTCACTCCCATGGCAGAACAGATGTTTCCGATCGAGCAAGCGGAGAATCGCGTAATCCCGTCGCCAGTAGAGGGGTTCATGATGAACTTTCCGTCGGCGGAACAAGTCTGAGCGCTGAGCGGACAACATTGCTGGCTATTCACCACATTTGCGTCCCGGCAAGCCGTTGAATCACAGTCATGGACGGCTCCGAAGGTGTGGCCGGTTTCGTGTGCGATAACCTGCCACTCTTGCAGCGTCCGCACCACCACGTTCGTTCCAGCTACGGTTTCGGCAGATCCATCCGAGGAGTTCGATTGTTGGGTACCCGTAGCGCACGCCTGCCCGAGCCACGCCAATCCTACCGCAGAGCCCGTATTGCAGGTGCTGAGGAGCGTCCAGTGTGAGTAGTTGTCGCTTTGCTGCCCCCTCCATGTTGAGAAGGCGCTTAGGCGCTTTTGAATGTCGAAGGCGTCACTGCATGCCTGGTTCCAGGGCGTGGCCTGCTGAGGCGTTGTGGGGCAGCTCGATGGCTGAATCGAGAGCTTGGCGAGACCGAGAGAGATATTGAAGGTGCTTTCGAAGAGTTCGGATGCCTGGTTCATCTGGGCGATTACATTATCGCGGGTCTTGTTGTCGGAGCCGAGCGCCGTGGTATAGGTGCAGTCGGTGGCGACTCCAACGAGGGCGACCTTGCGCGTGTTTGGACAACCCGCGGTGCTGCCAATGCTCTGGACAAGATTGACACCGGCGCCGTTGCCACCGCTGGGCGTATCCGACTGCCGCTTTCCTACGAGAGACGAAAACAGCGGAGAGAAGGGTGAGGTTTCGGGCATGTCGCTCCGCGCCCGCATGCCAGCATATACGGGATGGTCCTCTTGCATGTTGAAGCCCAGGGAGTCGCTCCCGCAGGCCTGATCATTCTTGGACCGCTTCTTCAGCTCCGAGTGCTCCTCGGCCTCGTGGTCGGAGTCCCGGAAGATGACCATGGCCTCGTCGCTGCGCAGGTCGATGTCCGGATCGCGGTCGCTTCTCATCTGCTTGTATTGGGAGGCAAGGTGCACATGGTGGTGGTCGTGGTTGATGGTGAAGGTTCCCTGGAACAGCGGGGCCAGGCCGTCGCGGCGGATGTCGATTCGGGCCCAGCCAGCCCTGTCCCACCTTCCCCCTCGCTGCACCCACGCGGTGCCCTTGAACACCCTGTGCTGCAGCCGGTCTATCGCCTCTTCTCTGTCCACTGTGCCATCTGCGCCGAGAAACGAGATCTTTGCACCCTCGACAAATATGTCGTGGTTCGGCTCCAGACTCAGCCGTATACGGGAGCCGGAGAAGTCAAAAGCAACATCGAAGGTCGACAGCGCTGTGACGCGGTGGTTCGGGGTGAGGATGTCTGCGTTCTTTGCGAGCCCTATGCGCTTGAGCGGGTTGCGCGCGGTTGAGGATGCGTTGACGGAAACGAGGGCAGCGAGCGCGGCGATGGTCCGCAAGATCAACATGGCGGCGGCGGCGAACTCTCCGTCGAGGAGACGTTCGTGCAAGGCAGCAGGAGTATTATCGCGAGCTCGTAGCGAGCGACATGTGGCGGCGGTTTCCAGAGGGGCTATTCGTGTCTATGCGAGCGTGCGGCCAGTGGGGACGATGAATTATTGCGGACGATGTAGTATGATGAAGAAGATGAGGAAGACAGATACCAGCCCCGAGTTCTGTCGGCGCCCTGCGCTCGCACAGCCCCCGGGCCATTTGCAGCAACGGGGCGCTCTTGGCGGGCTGGGCAGCAACACGAGAAGCGGCGCACGGCCTCGCTGCGCATCTCAAACGCCAATGACACAGGGTCCTGCCGTCGCTGTTCTTTGACAGCTTCTGTGCAGCACACTGGCAGGCCGGTCAAGGTGGACATCACAGCAGAACAAGTCCAATAATCTTCTGTACGCAAACAAGAACACCTGCACTCGGATATAGGCTATAAAAAGAAAGACCAGTGTACAAAGATCCCCGAGGTCCGCAACATCCTTCACCCGGCACCCCACCGCCCTAAGGCCAGCCCTGCCCCCCAGTGTTTCCCCCGTGCGTCGCCCTCCGCCGCGAATTTCAAATGCGCCCACCGCTCCTACACCTCTCGTTCCGCCTGTCTATCCTTTGGAATCTCGCTCGCTCTACTTTTTCTTCGCCGAGTGGACCACCTCGATGATTTTGTCGACAACCGACGGATCCGAGAGCTAGCAGCGCCGTCAGCATGGTTGCCCGCAGCGACGCGTCACCCACCCATCACCAGAGCACCCAAAAGGGCCATCACCAAGGAAACATGAGGGGTACATACCGTCGAGGTGTCGCCCAACTGGTCCTCCTCGCCCGCCAAGATTTTGCGCAGAATACGACGCATGATTTTTCCGGAGCGCGTCTTAGGCAGATCTGGCACGACATAAATCGCCTTCGGTGCGGCGAACGGGCCAATCGACTTGCGCACTTGCAGGATCAAGTCCTTCTTGGTTTGGTCCGTGTGCTCGTTGCCGTCCTTCAATGCTACGAATGCATTTACTGCTTGGCCCGTGAGGTCGTCGTGCACGCCAACGACGGCAGCTTCAGCTACGGAATCTGTGGTTCATGGTCAGCATCGGCAATCGTCTTCTGCATGGGCTGGCGTACGATGCTCGATGAGCGCGGCTTCAATTTCAGCCGTTGACAGCCGATGCCCAGAAACGTTGACTACATCATCAACACGCCCACGGATCCAGTAGTAACCCTCGTGGTCACGCCCAGCACCGTCTCCGGTGAACTGCCTACATCAGCAACGTAGTCTCAAGGCCGATCATTTTGTGGAGAACTCACGTAATAGCCCTTGTACACGTTCAGGTATGTGTCCATGTATCGCTTGTGTGCTCCCCAGACCGTTCGAGCCATGCTTGGCCACGGCTGCTTGAATGCGAGCACACCCTCGACATCGTTTCCGTGAATCTCTTCTCCGGAGACTGGGTCAATAATCGCGGGTTCGATACCAAAGAAGGGGAGCGAGGCAGATCCGGGCTTCGTAGGCGTGACGCCACCGAGAGGTGTGATAACATGGGAGCCGGTCTCCGTTTGCCAGTACGTCTGTATCTATTTCAGCATCCATTTCATCTCGTTGTTGGATTTTTTTTTTCTTCACTTACGTCCACAACGTGTGCCTCTTCCTTTCCTACAATCTCAAAGTACCACTTCCAGACCTCGGCAGCAATGGGCTCGCCCACAGACCCGAGGATCCTAAGGCTCTTCATCAAGTGCTTGACGTGCTGGTCGCCGGCGCGCTTGAGCAGTCGCAGAGCGGTAGGAGCAACATAGAACTGGCTGACGCTGTACTTGTCGACGATATCCCAGTAGCGCGAGAAGTTGGGGTAGGCGGGAGTGCCTTCGAAGACGACAGTGGCTACACCGAGGAGCAGCGGGGCATATACGACGTAAGTGTGGCCCGTGATCCACCCTACGTCGCCGCCGCAGAAGAAGGTGTCCTTGTCGTGAATGTCGAAGACGTATTTTCCCGTGGCTGCGGCTCCAATGAGGTAGCCACCAGTCGTGTGCATGACACCCTTGGGCTTGCCGGTGGAACCCGATGTGTACAGCAGGAAAAGGGGATCTTCTGAGCTCATGGATTCGGGGGCAATGTAGTTAGGGTATTTCTCGACCTCCTCATGCCACCACAGATCACGGCCCTTGGTCCATGGGATTTCGGCACCGGTGCGTTTGAACACCAGACAGTGCGTAATGTCCGGACACTGCTTCAGGGCCTCATCGACAATCTTCTTGGTGCCGATAACTTTGCCGCCACGCTTGCCCTCGTCCGTGGTGATCACAACCTTGGACTCGGCATCGATGATACGGTCACGGAGGGAGTCTGAGGAGAAGCCGGCAAAGACTACCGAGTGGACAGCGCCAATACGGGCGCAGGCGAGCAGCGCGATGAGGGCCTCGGGAATCATGGGCAGGTAAATGGCGACCGTGTCGCCCTTCTTGACGCCCATCTCCTTGAGCGTGTAGGCGAGCTTCGAGATCTGGCGGAGCAGCTCTCCATAGCTGATGGTGCGGCCGTCGCCAGCCTCATCGGCCTCGTAAATGATGGCGGCCTTGTTGGGGTCCTTGAACGCGTGGCGATCAACGCAATTGAAGCTCGCATTCAGCTTTCCCTCCACAAACCAGGCATTGTCACCATTCTCGAAGCTGCCAGCGTGTACCGTCTGGAAATCGCGCTCCCACGTGAGCAGCTCACGGGCCAATCGCCCCCAGAACTTGTGGGGGTCCTGGATGGACTCCTTGTACAGCTGCTGGTAGTGCTCGAGGCCGTCGAGATGCGGTTTTGTGTGCGGGTGCTTTCTGCGTGGCCACTATTAGCTGTGTGTGTGCTATGTTGCCTGTCGTCGCTGCAAATCTGGGTCCCAATGCGCGCTCTCGCCTCGGCATCATGGCGGGGTCACCCCGCCCTACCGAGTGCTTGAGCGCCATGGCAGATCGCCGCCAGCCGTCCTCGTCGTCTCCAACGATAATACAATGCAAAACAGACTCACTCAAAGAAGGCCTTGGGGACGTGGAACGTGTCGACCTCGTGGGCCTCCGCCACCACGGGGTTTGTGGGCTTCACGGCGCCTTCAGACATGCTGAGTTCGCGGGTTTATGTGGGTGGCCTGTCGGGGCGCGGTGGGGTTTCTCCGGCGTCGGCGCGCTCAGGTGTCGCAGGGCGAGGGCTTCAGTAGTGAGGGAGGGTAGTGCTGGGCTGTAGACGGGGTAGAGGATGGGCTCTCAAGCAGCTATATGTTCTCAATTCCGGGTAAAGGGCTCGGCGGACGAGATTGATTGCGGCCGGGACGCAAATTGAAGCTGCTATGGTTCTCGGAGAACAGCTGCCTGGCGAGGTGGAGCTGTGGGACCACAGGGTGCTAGATATGCAAGGTAGGGGCGGTGCTTGTCTGTCTCACGAAGCAGTACAAGGCAAGGGACGGGGGGTGCGGGACGAGTGGAGAGGGATGCAGTCGACGCGGGCGCATATAGGCGGCCAACGCGCTCTTATGAACTGATGAGGTGATAGCTGGCCGACTCCTTCCCCAGGACCGGGCGGTCGACGCCGGCATGCTACCCCTCGTGCCCGACCAGGTGCAGAGCTGCGGGGGGAAGGGAATGACGAGCGCAACGTCTTTGTCTGTCTAGGCCCACAGCTTCTCATTGAATGCCACTTACGCTGTATCCTTGGCGCAACTCCCATTAGTCCGGCCACCCGTAGCCGTAGCGCATCCGTCCATTCAGAGAAAAAAGAATTCCGCCCTGCGTTGATCCGCTCGCCTGTTGGGCCTGTGTCTTGTGTCACTGCTGTTGATCCTGTGTTGGTAGCATTTTGTCTGCGGGGAAGCTCTGCTCTGAAAGAAAATGTAACCCCGGCCCGTCCAACACCACATGGCTAGCAAAACGAAATGCTGCATCTGGATAGGGCTGAACAGCAAGCCATCTCGGTATCCGTGGTTATTTTGGCGTAGCTCGACGCAAGTACCTGCATTGGAGTTGGGGCACCGACAGACCACCTCGAGACTCAGAGACGTGGTTCGCGGACCGAAGTGTGAACGGAATTCAAACCAATTGAGACATCCCAAATCCCTGGACGTACGTTAGAAATCCATACGACAAAATCTCACGTCTAGGGAGCCCACATATTTTCACATGTCTTCGCGAACGCCCACCCTATCAGCAGACCCCCACAAGTACCACGCGAGCGCAAGCATCTGGCCTGATCTGAACTGCCCAACTCGGGCCTGGGGAAGCTTTTCAACGTGGCCCGAGGCGCTGGATCTTGATATCCATAGCCGCGCCCGTCCATCGGCAATCTCTCCGAGGAAAAGCCTCTGGATATCAACGCCGTCAACGACGACATCCGAGCTCTCTGCGACATCTCCGGTATTCGGTTAGGGAGAACTTGAGATGAACGGTGTTAGCATTCTAGAACACCTACAGATTGGAGAGCAACACGTTCCCAGGAGCATACCGAGGGAGGCGTTCGTGCCCTATTTACATCGTGTTCAACTCAACCTTACGCATATTGCGAACAAGGATCCGCTTGCCCGCGTCAACGATATGCATATCATATGATGTTTACCAATCAGGAATCGCGTTCTTGAACATGTGGGGAAGACATCATTCAAACGAAGAAAAGAAGCGGACGTCATTGGCAACTCAGGGACTCAGGACTCGTGTCAAATGGATCGATAATGCCATGCAAACGCCTTTAGCGTGCCAATGCAGTTTTCGTCTAATGCATCGTGCTCAAGAAGAATAAAAAGCGCTACTAAACTACATTACCATAAGTGAAATCGAAGCAAAGAACCGAAAGGATACGCCCGCCAATGAATGAGAACATGCTTGCTCTTGTTACGCAAAACGCCCGATGCCTTCCCTGAGCATCGTACCTTCTAAGTATCCTAAACCCCGATCATAAATACCCCTGTTAAACGCCGTTTCGAATTATTCATTAGTCTTAGGTTGTTGGTCCTCTGCTTCACTGTGCGGTGTTGCTGGGTGGGTGACCACGGAGACCATGTTGCTGGTAGCTGTGTACTCTGTGCCTCTCTCTGCCTCTTCTTCTTTCTTTGTTTCTTTCTCTATTGGTAGTGCTGGTGACGCTGATCCTCCGGACAAGCCACTTTCACTATTCTCTCGAACTCGCAGCGCCACCGTGGCCGCAATCTTTTCATCCAATATAGTGACCAACCGTTCGGAATACTGGTCTAGCAACTTAACCATGACCGACTCATCCACTCCGTTCTTTGACTTAGCTTTTTCACCAACCGCCCGCGCAGTCAGCGCCAGCTCTCTTTCTGCCTCTCTCACAAGCTCAGAGGTAAGCGTCTCTGTACTATTGGCAAGTCTTTTCCGATAAGCGCGCAGTGTCCGACATAGACTCTCAGTCGAAGCGCCAAGACTTCCAAACTCATTTGTCGCGGGCTTTGCGCGAACCCGGACGTCGACTGACGACCGCCTCTTCGAAATCTGCGGGCTTCGAGGACTAGGCGGAGATGGAGATCGATTTCGGTACGATCGTCGTATCGTTCCCTGGGACAACGAAGAGCCCGAAGTTCGAAGGCTACGTGGCACGCTCGGCATAGGAGAAGGCTCCAGCTTCGGAGTCGGAGCCAGGGAGAACTTTGATAACCTTTTACGCAGCTTTGGCGATCGATTTCCAGTAGGACTCGGGTTCTCGTCTACGGGGGACCGTTGGAAACGTGCTAGTTCGGATTGCGAAAACACACGCCGCAGAGGTGGCCTGTTCATTAATAGATCCTGGTTCATGGGTGTACTCGGACCAAGAAGATCCACGGACTTTGACATGTCTTGCCGGTGTGGAGACTTCAATTCCAAGCTCCAAACGAATATGGTGCCATCTACCGCGACCGTAATGAGGGACTTCTGGCCCCGATCTTCGTCCTCAGGATCTTGTGTCTGTACAAATGCAATATCTGTTACACCTTCGGTATGTCCCCAATCGCGTGCAAGGAGAGTACCGTTTTCTTCGTAAAGCCGAATCGACTTGTCCGTATTGGATACACCAGCGATCAAAGGAGATCCCCAGGGGCGTGGAATATGGGCCAAGGAGGACAGGACAACAGCATCCCCTCCTTCAGAATCAGAAGCTCGAAACGTGCTGAGCGACTGGCCATTTCGTAGGTCGTACTTATGCACCTGGCGATCAATAGTCGACACGAGAAGAATATCGTCCTGGTCTACGTCCCAGGCCATGGAGACCGGCGTGGTTTTCAGTATAATGGTCCGCAGGATCACAAAAGCGCTGATTGTCTCGTTCTCTTCTTTGCGCGACACGAACTCGCGAACGACTAGCGTACGATCTGATGAGCAGGACACCAAGCGTTGGCCATTCTTCGAGAACAAGACTCCGGTAACGGCCCCGACATGTTCATCAAGGGTCTGCATGATGTCCCATGTACCGTCTTTTCTTACGAATATTTGTGCGGTTCTATCACGAGCCGCACAGGAAATATAGGCGGAGTCATTGCCCTCGAATATACCTAATGCAAAGGACGCAATGTTAGCGCAGTTTCTTCACAATGAAAGTGTGCTCTAAGGTTTCGCCTCCGAGCAGACACGTTAGGCGTCCAGCGCAAACCTCTTCCGGTGGATACTATACAACAAACTAGCGTCTTTTTGATCATTTCGTCTCTTTGGCTTGAATTGCGTGATGGCCATGTTGGTGGGACTGCGTAGCCCTCGTGTTCGCTCGGAGGTGACAACAAGGAGGGAAATATTCAGAACTGGGGTGAACATACTTATGCCGGTGATCTCGCTCGCATGAGCTTTGAAGTCGAACGCACTCGTTTTCGTCTTCCCATCAATGATACTACGAAACAATCAGACACAAGATGGATATGAAGCCTTTGAGGTGGGAAATACCGTAATACGCCATAACGATCTCCCGTAACCACGTAGCTAGCATCGACAGAGGCTCGCACCGTCTTCAATTCATTCACATCCGCCTCCGAACCCCCACTCTGTTCCAGATGCACCTGCATCGAGTCCATGCAGAGACCTTCACTGCTCCAAAAGAGGATAGACCCTCCCGCAGACCAAGTGTAAAACGAGGCATTTGGAGTGTTGGGTTTTGCCAGAGCAGCCACGCCTAGAACAGAATCATGTGCTGGTAATTGCTGAACGATTTCGCCTACTAATGATTCGTCGTCACTGGAAGATAGGTGGCTCAACCGAATCGAGTGTTGTGCGTCCACTGTCACGAGATAGTCAACGAGAGCGCCAACCGCCTCTATTTGGTTCGAGTCGGTAGTCAAATTGACGGTGGGGGACTCCACACGCGGAGGCGGTGAGGGCGGCAGCGTTAGTATGCCGGTAATGTCCGATATATTCACGGTCTTAAGACCTCCTTGGCTGCTGGCCAAATGCAAACGTCCTTTCAAATCAGCCGTCATTGATGTTACCGCAAAGCCGGCGTTAGCGACTTTCGAGAAGCGCTGTGCGCCATTGGTGTCATCAATGAGACAGATGTCGCCCTTGTCAGAAGCCACTATGGCCATGGATGAAGCCACGGCGACTACACTTGTGAAGTTGGCCTCAAGCAGCGACTCTAGCAGACAGTTTCTGCCCGGCAGGGTTTTATGTATGGCACTTGATAAAAAGGAAGCGTCACTCTGGCGGGCCTTGGAGGCTCGGGGTGCCGAGTTGGAGTCATCGACTCTCCATACTTTGACGTGCCTCGTACCGACGCTGGGAACGTGTCAGTATTGCATGTGATTCACGTTTCGTGCTGAAAAGTGTTTTTGCTATGTGCACTCCGAAGAGGAAGCTGATTCCCAAAACCGGTCCATGAGAGGGGGCACTTACGTTACTAAGCTTGTCCCCATCCACACCATGCGATTGATGTTGCTTGTGCATTTGTTGCTCGCATGCAGGGTTGCCGCTCCCGTGCGAGCGTTAATGCTCCATATATATAAGAAGCCGTCGTTGGCGGATCCCAAGCTTGCGAGATATTGCGAATCTTGGGAGAAGGCCAAGCAGCGCACGCCAAAGGTGTGGTCCGAGAGCGAGGTGAGCGGGGTGTCGGATGGGGCATCAGGGGAGGTTGAGAAGATCAGCACCCGAGGCTTGTATCCCGTCTCTCCAATCGCCAGGTACTTTCCGTTGGGGGAAAACGAGACGCAGGTCGCTGCCTTGATCCTGTCTCGGACGTTCCAGTTTTTGTTTCCAGGCGAATCGGACCAGTCCAGGGTCGGGGAGCCAAGCGGCGAGGCGCCTATGGCGGTCTCGCGCAGGGTGGCCGCGGTCCGGTTGCGGCTCTCGTTCTGCGTGGGTGTCGAGGGCCCGCCATACACGGAGCCGGAGGGATTGATCGGGTTCGTGGTGGGCCGGGCGCGGTAGAAGCGCTGGGAGACGCGGTGCTGGTCGTCGACGGTGGCCAGCACGGCGGCGGCGCCGGCGGTGAAGGCGAATGTGCAGCTGGAGGGCAGGCTGTCGAAGGCGTTGGCGGAGTGGGTGGTGGTCCCGATGACCTGCCTGAGGGCGAGGCTTGCCTCGGGGCGGGTTGGTTTGACGGGCGAGCGCAGCGGGGTGCTCTTGTTGAAGGGCGACGGCGACGGTGTGAGCTTGATGCCTCCCGGCCCACCCCACGCAGGGCTCATCATCCGGGCGTTGGACGGGGTGAGCGACATGGCGTGCAAGGATATCGGAGAGGGCGACGGCGGGCGATGTCAACCATCTCAGCCAAACGTCATGGCAGAGGGCAGTTTTGTGCGTGCCGGAGAGGCGCCGTTGGGGAGGCAATGGGCGAGGAAGGAATGGAGCCGGCCTGGGGCGTGTGGAGCGCAGCTTCACGTGCAGCAGCTCTACGTGCAGCAGCTCTATAGGGCGCAATTGAGGTGTGGAAGGCGCGCAATGGGTGAATAGGAGGCCGGCATGAGGGTGGGCGCGGGTGTGTGCAGCTCAGGTAGTGCGCGCAGCGAAGGAAGTCAGCCGGGTGGCAGCCTTTAGGTTCTGGTTGTTTTTGGTCGGATCAACACACGGACGGTGAAAGCGATCAACAGGCAGGGGTTAAGAAAACAAGGCCCGCCTGTGCGCCCCTGGCACCTCTCATTCGCCCGCTAGACCTCATCACCACCCCGTTGCCGCAATCACACGTCGAGCAGTTTCACTGTGCCGTTTCCTGCATGTTCGCGCCTGTTTGAGCGTTCCCTCTCCCCAAGACCGGGGCCGCTTGGGGCTCCTGTTGCCCCCCTCCCGGGCAACTCCAGCACCATTGCGATCACGACCATCGCAAGCTGCAAGGTCCCGGCGCGCTGCAGGCACAGGTGGCCAAGGCGCCCGCCTTATCACAGCATGCATGGACCAAACCTTGATGACCTTCCCCCCTCCCGCATTTCCCAAGTCTCTCGTCCCTACCATGCCAGACTTCGCTAGCGGAGACAGCGGCCTATCCGTCACGGGCTCCATCGTCGGCATTGTTGCCTTGCTCATCAGCGTGTCTACCATCACGCAGGCCTTGGTCACCTACTTCACAGCCTACCGGGATGCGCCTGAAGAGTTGAAGCGGCTGGCCTCGAGCGTCTCTAACACCGTCGACGAAAATTCCCATCGGCTGCGCCCGAACTACGTCCCAGGACCCGTCACGCTCGACATGGGCAAGTCCGACACCGCCAAAGGCAGGTGGACGGACATGCTGCAAGAGTATTTTGATTCCCACATGGAGCTCGACGAGGAGCTGTCCAAGATCAAACGGGCCAGCGAACGATCGGGATCCCTGCTGAACCGCAACCGCCTGCTCTGGGTCTTCAAGAGAAAGGACTTGGAAGAATCAGTGAGGCGAGTCGAGACCTTGCGCATGAGGAAGATGGCAGTCGCCCTGAACGCGCTTGTGGAGTAGGTCGTGGATGTCGGACCATGGATATATATCTTCATGCTAACCCCCTTCGCTAGTGACGTAAGCCACATCAAAGATGCGCTGGAGCGCCTTGAAGCGCGAATCCCAGCAGGCCCGCTCCGGCTCCCTCCCTCCAAACCACCGCAGGAGCCGGACCCTATGCTCGACCTTGCCCGGCCCTTAAATTTGTACTCGAGCTCTGTTTTCGGCGAGTCCGTCACCGATTTCGTGAGGACATCTCTAGACTCGCGGTAGACGGCCGTCTGAATCCGGTTGCTTCCTCTTTTCTCTCTCTCTCTTCGTCCAGCAACAATGGTAGAAGTGCAGAGGGACTTTGTTCGTCTCATTCCTAATGACCGAGCCATCTTCCCTCTATTCTTTCTAGCATCCGGCACTCGTAACAGTTCCAGGCACTCCAAGGCGAATATCACCAGGACGCCGGTGTACATGACTGCGATCGTGAAATCCGGTAGCGCCAATGCACGGTCCTCTACTCGTTTGACTAGTAAACCTGCAATGGGATTTCCAATCAGGTATCTAGGAATCAGTCAGCATGATCGCTGCTCACCGCAGGAATTGAAGTGGACGCCGTACCCAAGTCCTCGAACTGCGAAATGATCCCTTCTTCCACGGCGTTTTCACTTCCATAGTGTGCTTGGAAGACGCAGAAGCTCAGTACTCGACTATATTCTGCATGTTGCCTAAAACGTACCAAGGATTATGAAGGCCTGAAGAGACTCCGCGATGAGTACCAGCACTTGCCACATTTCTGTAATTCCCCCCTCTTAGCTGCTGTCCTCCTTCAGGCAGGGCGCTCTCGCTAGCTCTCGGTGTGCTGGTGTCTGCGCCGTGTTCGCTGTGTAGCGATGGCTTGCGTTCCAGCGAGTTTCTTCTTTACTATACCGCTGAGTCTGGAAGAGACCATGCTTGAAGGTCGATGATAGACAGATATACTCTTCGTTAGTCTTCTATTGGCTTCAGCGCACTCTGCCTTCACCTACCGCCACCTTCTGAATCTTGAGAATTCATGTTGAACTCTGCGATTTGTTAGGTTCTTGGCTGTAATGGGTAATGAGCGAATGGCGGACTGGTGTCGTTTCCAGTTGCTAGGACATTGGAGTGGGTTTGAATGGATAACCATCTCGAAGCGAGCGGGGTTAAAGACGGGATAGAGTAATGGTGAAGTACGATTTGGAGAATGGGGTAGAGAAGCAGGAGGATGCATCCAAATGAAAGTAATGGTCCAAGTTTTCGTGGAGACGCAACAGAGCAAGGTCCAATTCTCTCATGTGCTAAATCCCAAACTTTGGAAAGTTCACAACCCACACTGGACTAATATTGTAACGCGTGCATGTGCGTTAATGTGTTGGAATATCTGTGGCAGTGGCGCGAGTCCACCGTGGAACGGATGTGTGTTGTCCTCCAAGGATAGCTGAGCTGCGCAACACATTCTCTCTGGCTCTGGTAGATATAGGCATCCATATTTTATTTAAATAAACATTCAATGTTGTGCGAGTAACTGGCTCAAAAGTCGCCTTGATAGCTGGGCTTCTCATATTTAGCGAATTATCTCTGACCCCATCAGACGGTTTCACCCGTCGAAACGCATAGTTATTCTGGCTCTGATCTAGGTATCACTATTTTTACAGAGAATCTCCTCGTCTTATCCGGTAGACGACGTCTAAGTGAAAATTTAATCGGAGGGTACCATCATTCTTTATATGTTGCTGAAACGGCAGCTTTAGGCGGACCTTGGCATTCTCCGACTGAGCAAGGATGATGAATGGAAAAGTCATGACCGGCGCCACCGACACAGCATCCGCCATTGCACACCTCCCGCATAACCTACACCCCGTCACTGTAGGTCCCGCCTTTGCTAGCTCTCGCGAGGGCCCCATCCATCTATATGTATGCCGTCATACGGCCAGCATTGCGGTCAGGCTCCATAGCAAGACCTCCAGCACAATTCCTCCACCGCCGCCGGCATCTCTCCCCCCTCCGGTTACGACCCTTCCATACCACGCGCCGCCTTGCGCAAACCCCGACCCCCCCGCCAAGCTCGGAGAACGCTCCAACCGACGAGAACCATGCCGTCAAGAATGATCATGAGAAGGCCGCGGAGGAGACGGCGGCAGGTCAAACAGACGCCGGCGTAGCCACCGAAGACCCCGAGATTCTAGCACAGAAGCTGCAGCGTTCGAGGGAGATGACGCGGAGGTACACATCTGCTTTGCGGCGCACACAACGACGGAATCGCGCGCAGGATATGCCGCCTATACACATCCCTGACTGGTTTTTGAAGAATAGAGTGAATTTGCCCGAGGACTTTCCTTTAGATATGGGCAAAGAGAAAGTGTGCTCCCTTACCATAACACATACGGCGTCGGGAGAACATGCTACCTGCTCTATTCCTTTTTGGAGCTATGCCAGGGGGGTAAGGAATTTGTCGGAGATAGTAAAGGCTATGTGGAGGAAGGGGATGACGGATGAGCAGAGGATAGAGTTTGCAAGAGATTTTGCGAGGAGGACAGGAGTTGAAAACGACAAAATTGTAAAGGCCATGGAGCGAGGGGAGGAGCTAATATTAGATTCACAAGAAGGGCCGTCTACTGAACATCTGGGACCAAAGACTGCGGAGGAAATGACGGAATATTATAGGCAAAAAGCGGAGCAACATCAGACGCAAGAGGAGTCTCGCAATGATAGCTATGCCGAGGAGCAGAATAGGTCCGGCAGACGCATATCACCACTAATACTAGCTGAAATTCGGGCCAATATTGCAGCTTCTCTTTCTACAATCCATCCTACTACGGATACCTTCCCCTCAGCAAAAACGAATCTCATCCTGCACTCGCCCTCTAACGAGAGCGAAAATATATTAGTCAAAAACATCGACACCATCGCTGCGGACCTGCAAGCAGATGTAGTGGCATTGCACCCGCAAGACCTTGCACACCTTCTCGGGGATTATATCGGAGAAGGGTTGGAACCGTCGCCACATTCCATACGCTCACTGGGCTACGACACGTACAAGTTTGGTTCCGACTTCGCCAACGATATCGAGGAGCTAGGGAGTGAAGATGCAGTAGAAGACGAACCGGACGCGAGTGCAAATCAGGCCGCCCCACCAGAGTTCTCCCTAGGAATAGGAATACCTGTACTCCCTGCGTTCACACGTAAATCGCTGCGAGACCACTCTATGATATCTGGCTTAAGGGCCGCCCTTTTCCAGAGCCTGAAGCCACTGCATTTATCTAGCAGCAGCCAGGGAGATGATAACCCAGCGAATAACCAGCCTCGGGCCCAGACACAAAGCGAAATGCAGCTGGAAGACTTAAAGATAACGACCTATTTGGAAGCTTTAATTGACTCCGCCGAACTCAAGCGAAGGCGGGAACTGACTCAGAGTGCGGGTCGTCTCATCCCATCTGCGACGAAAACTTCGGATGCGAATAAGCCCGCTTTCTTTGAATACTCGATCGCTGAAGATACGGAGCTTGAGTTAAGCGCGATCTTACCACCCAAAGCGAGATCCGACTTCACATTCACAGTGAATGTACGGCCGGCGTCGAAGGCAACCAAGGTTCCACCTAAATCGACAATTATATACATCATGGACATCAAAGAACTCAACGCTACACAGTATGGCAGCCGAATTCTCCAGAAGCTTGAAGACATCGTTCGTAAGCGGAGAAGTGCGGGCGAGAGCATCATGCTTCTCGGCACTACTTGTTCGCTAGACCTCACACCTGAACTCTCCTCAGCTGCAGTTCAAAGTCTGCAGTCCGAGAACGATTCTGGATTCTTTAGGACAATTGTCGTGCCCGTCGCACCTCTCGAGGAAATCGGGATCGCTTGGCCCGTCGACACCCTTGTACATGATGTACCAGCCGCAGCCAGAGCCAAAGCCCTGGAGCAAAGCTCTTCTATCTCACAAAAATTGAAGTTTCGGCGGATTAATCTCTGGCACATTCGAGATATGTTGAAGCGCCTCGACCCTGCAGCCATGGAGCACATGAATTCCATGGCAAAGGATTTGCACGACTTTGCTCCCTTCCATCATATTTTTCCTAGGTCTTTCTTCTGGAGTGTCATGACCTACGACGAGGTGCATCGCGTGGCCTTGACCGCTCTTGGGCTGCACCTCACGGATGCCAGCAGTACCCATCTCAGCTGGGCACACGTAGCACTTGCAATGGGTCTCTTGAGAGCGAGCGACGAAGTAAAGTATGTCCACGTAGCAAAGAAGGCTGCCGAAAGGGAGGAGAGGATACGGGGTCGAATCAAAGGACAGGTTGACAAGCTTAGAGCATCGCGAGGGATGGAACCCACACAGATGCCTTCAGGGCCGGGGTCGAACGATGCAAAAGCAGCTAAACGTTCCTTCGACCTGGCCCGCGTTTCGATGACTGCTACCAAGCACGAGAAACAACTCATGCCCGGAATCGCAAACCCAGAGCAGATCAAGACTACTTTTGATCAGATCCATGTACCGGAGGAAACCGTCGAAGCCATCAGATCACTCACATCCCTATCCTTACTGCGTCCGGATGCATTCCACTACGGTGTGCTCGCCACCGAGAAAATCTCTGGTGCCCTCTTATACGGTCCACCCGGAACAGGGAAAACACTGCTTGCTAAAGCCGTTGCAAAGGAGAGCGGCTCCATGGTCCTGGAAGTGTCGGGTAGCTCCATAATGGACAAATACGTCGGCGAAGGTGAAAAGAACGTCTCGGCCATCTTCTCCCTGGCTCGGAAGCTCTCACCTTGCATCGTCTTTATCGACGAGGCAGATGCCATCCTCGCATCCCGGAACTCAGGCCGCGAGCGCACATCGCACCGAGATATCCTAAACCAGTTTTTGAAAGAGTGGGATGGGTTGAACGACCTCTCTGTGTTCGTCATGGTGGCTACGAACCGCCCCTTCGATCTCGACGATGCGGTGATTAGGCGACTGCCGAGACGCCTATTGGTGGACTTACCTACGCAGGCAGACAGGAGGGAGATTTTGAAGATCCATTTGAGGGGAGAGCAGTTGGATGAGTCTGTGGACCTGGAAGACATCTCCAAGCGCACGCCGCTGTACAGTGGGAGCGACTTGAAGAACGTGGCCGTCTCGGCTGCACTAGCCTGTGTGAAGGAAGAGAACATGAATGCTGCCATCGCCGCGGCGAAAGCGGCCACAGAAGACGCCGCCGTAAAACCTATCATGGATTCCGAAATCCCCGCGTTTTCACCCCAAGACACCTCCTTCTCCTCACTCTCCGCCGACCCTCCCTCTCACCCATCCGTACCCGAACAACCCTCCACACCCCCAAACCCACCACGCCTCGTCCGTGGTCAGACGTACACTTTCCCCCCCAAACGCACGCTGCACGCGCGCCACTTCGACAAAGCACTGCAAGAAATCAGCGCCAGCATCTCTGAGGACATGTCGAGCCTAAACGCAGTCAAGAAATTCGACGAGCAGTACGGCGACCGCAAGGGCCGGCGTAAGAAGAACAAGTACGGGTTTGGGATACACCAGGAGGGAGAGGGAGAAAGTAGTGCGAGGGTACGGACGTGAATGTAGGTTGGGCAGGGTTTTGTGCCAAGGTAAAGGCAGGGGAGATGGTGTGGTGGATGGTGAGAGAGGGGATGTGTTATACTGTATATTATAGATTATACTTACTATTAGGACAAAAGTTGAGTGTGGACGTCTGATAGATGTGAACTGTTGTCAACAGCTCCATATCTCTCTACAAGCCAAGACACTAATTCATGTGGAGCGGCAGTACAATTCATGAACTCGAAGTATCTCGTCCGTGGTGGTGCTCACATACCATGCAGACTGGCGCCTTGAACACCTTCGGATATCCCACTGCACATCTAAAAGCCCTATCCCTCCTGGAGTGAATTCTGAATAACGCCGATACAAGTCTGTCATGCCATCCTATGCCGTATATGCTTACACTAACATGAGCGTGAAATCACGCTCGGGAGAATCGCTGCTCCCCCTCACCACTCTAATCACTCCTCAGCATACTCTCCACCAGATCCCCCAGCGGACCCCAGAAGTCCTTGCTCCCGCTAGCCAATCCATGCTCATCGATGAACAGAACGTAGTGCTTGAAACTCGTATTGAGGTGCGGCTCGAGGCCCAGCTCGATGACGACGGGGTAATGGTGGCAGTAGATGTGGGCATAGACGCGGTAGAGACGCTTGAATATGTTGCGGAGGAGCGCGGGGAAGGTCTTGGGGAAGGGGACGCCAATTCGGCTTGGGAACATCTGCTCATTGTCGATGTTGCTCTGCACCCAGGCCATCAGGTGCTCGATGTACTCTGGTGCGGGCATCTTGGTGGGTTTCTTGTAGTTTTCAGTGTCTTGCCAGAGGTATTCGAATCTGTGGTAGGTGAGCGTGATTTGCTTCAAGTTCGCAGGGATCCCTACTCATCTGTAGCCTTCATTTCTGGACAGCTCTGTGGCGAGCAGAACTCGGTGATGGAGCCGTACAGGAGGTTGATCTGGTTGTAGAAGTCGACGACTGGGTAACCACTGATTAAGTCTCTTCCCTTTTAGGTTGTAGGTTTAGCTCACCATTGACCGCTAGCCACTCGTCCTTGTCTTCGCCCTCAGGCAGCTTGACCGCTTTCCTCAAGCTTCCACTTCCCAACGTAGCTTCAGCATACTGCTTAAGCTGCCAGCTACTCGTCCCTCGATTCGATTTCTGTGGTTTGAACGGTCCTCGGGTGCGTGGGTTGCTAGAAAAAAGAGAAGAAAGTAAGCTTGTGCCCGCAAAATAGTCATTGTTTCGAGATATGTGCGAGCCCCTCAGCCCATCAAAGCCTCGCCCAAAACTGCCCATGAAATCCCGTACTTGATCAGCTCGAGATGGTGAGGTATTGCCGCTAGGAAGGAGTCTGTA
This sequence comes from Beverwykella pulmonaria, assembly GCA_001599595.1. Taxonomy (NCBI): domain Eukaryota; kingdom Fungi; phylum Ascomycota; class Dothideomycetes; order Pleosporales; family Melanommataceae; genus Beverwykella; species Beverwykella pulmonaria. The sequence goes on from BCHH01000002.1 coordinate 3,607,450, forward strand.
GGAGTAGTTCGAATACTCGTGAGTCGGGCTCGTCTGGCTCGTAGAAGACCCCACAGGCGGCGCATGCAGTGCTTCCCCGATCCTCTGGAGCGGGCTTTTATATGCTAATTGAGGTTTCGCAGGTGCTAGGGCCTCGCACCATCCCTCGACTTTCTCAGTCCGGGGTTCCTTCCCACATCCATGAGCCATGTGGTCGAGTATATCCATCTCGAGATTTATGCACCTCTGGCTTTGGGCGAAGGTGAAAATGGGCTGGAGGGCTTCGGCTTTGCAGGAAACGAGGGCTTCGGCTTTGCAGGAAACGAGGGCTTCGGCTTTGCAGGAAACGAGGGCTTCGGCTTTGCAGGAAACGAGGGCTTCGGCTTTGCAGGAAACGAGGGCTTCGGCTTTGCAGGAAACGAGGGCTGAAAGCTTGTAAAAGAAGTTACGAACATTGTGGTTATGAATCCTGACATGCTTAAAAGCTACCGCGTCTCAGACAGACTTATGTGATGTGCGGTCTCGCGCGCGGTCTATAGGCGCATTCCGATGAGTTAGCGGGGTGATTGAGAGGGGTCATGGAATGTACGAACCTGCGAGTGGTAGGGACCAACAGATGTCAATCAAGGAAGTGAGCGTAGGACACGGAGGTGGATTGTGTGGAAGAAACGAGTGCGAGAAGTGAGGATGATCGGTGACGCTGCAGCGCTTGCCATTCACAGTGTTTGTTTGCAAGGGTGTGGGGTGGACGGCTCTGTTTATCTGATTAATCAGCCGCTCCACAAAAGATTTCCCTAGCGCGGCGCTAGAGATCGCTAAAGCTCGCTAAGGCTCCTGGGATCTTGTGGGCCAATAAGAGGCTAATTATGTAATAAGCTTGGGAAATCCTTTGCGGAGCGTTTGAGGCAATTTGGTAGCTGTTTGTTAGCAACTACCTTGTTATGGCGTCTCCATTTTTTCTCAGTCACATTTGCTGTCTTAGATACCGCGCCCTATAGTCCTGCGCATTACTATTCTTGTCTTGTTAGGTTAAAATAACGTGTTCTTGGATTCCACATTTTTAGGAGACAACACCACCAATTTGACTGCTTCTGCTAGGATCCAACGTCTGCATAGCTCTTGTAACTAGCGCGCACTTATAACTTATGCACTAGGTAGTGCAGCATTGTTGTCACCCTTCGTATTGTGTCCTTGTCGCTCCTAGCTCAGTCACTAACCACTAATTCAACCCCAGAGCATATCCGGCCCGCCTGTATCGTCGCATTCAATCGACTGCAACAATAAGCAGGATCAAAATGACTTTGCCTTCATTACCACTCGAGATACTGCAGCAAATAGCTGGTCATGTCGAAACGGTGCATCGACCCAGTCTTTACAACTTTAGCTTGACGAGCAAGGCTTGCCACAGGGCCTCGACGTTTTTTATTTTTCGGCAAATTGGTATTGCAGTCGACCATCGCGATGCACTCCGGCGCGATGCCGACAGACTTCTGGAGGATCTCTCCCGCACCGGCTCTACTCGCCACGTTCAACGCATCACCATCAAAGGCGCTTTAAGGCTCAATGCCAAGAAAATGGACGATGATCGGTTAACCCCAAATACGGATTGGATGAGACCGTATGGACTTCAGGAGATACTAGTAGACGAGGAACGGACCTTTTATTCCGGCCAATATGTGGTTTATGACGAACCTGTTATTAAAAAGTCTTCTGAAGAGGACATAGCATGGACTCCAGTTGTAAGCCTACTCCAAAAAATTACTCACTTGAAAGACTTGGTCTATGACTGCAGGAGTCAATTCCCGCCAAGTCTTCTAAAGATTCTCCACAAGCATCATCCTCAATGCAGGCTTCACCACCTTACATTCCGGTTCCGGTCATTGTTATGGGGTGTACCTTACCCTTACGAGATGGAGCTTGCCACATCCCCATCTCTGTACCGAGTAAAGCTTATCTGTAGTTATCGCGATACAGATGGCGACGATGATTTTAACTTGGAAGCCGTGATGGAGCTTGCTGCTGGGCTTGCTCCCAATCTAAAGGAGGTCACTATTTTAGCAATTATACCCGATGTCTCCACAAAGTACCGACGCGCCCGAGATTCGTGGAAAGGTCTCCTAGGCTTAAACAGCGGCGCAGTGGGATCCTTGACATCGCTGTCACTCAAAGGATATTCAGGCTTAAAATCGCCAACACCATTACAGGACTGGGCCAAACATATAGACTTTGCATGCCTGCAGCACCTTACCCTAGGAGGGTCCTATCAAGCAAAGTTGTCTGGACTCAGTGGCGAGACAATGGAGTGGATTGCCCACAACTATTCATTTCCCCGGGTAAGAGCACTCAGCATTTATCTTACCCGCGACGACATTTTTCACGAACGACCGCACTACAGTGAAAATACAGTCTCCTTTTTCCAGGCTTTTGAAACGCTTGAGGAACTGTCTATCCACGGGTCAATTGACTCACAAATCATGGACGCTATTCTGTCCCACCATGGACAGACACTAAAGAAGCTCAGTGTGGATCCGCATGAAGACACGCAAATTTTTAGCAATGGTCGGGATCGACGAGATATCCCCATGGAGTTTACCAAGGATCATGTTCTTCAGATTCAAGTTCGCTGTCAAGTACTAGAGGAGCTCGCCATCCCAGTCAAGCGCAACAAGTCCAGTGCGTGCGAGGTTGAGATGTACAGATGCTTCGGCGAGATGCGCAGCTTGCGCTATCTGTTTCTGACCCTGGATTGTTCGAATTGGCGCGTTACTCGAGACAGGACGTACAACCCGCAATTTGATGCAGAGGATGACAAGTTTGTAGAAGATCTACACCCTGTGAAGAGAGGTACTCTAAAAGAAACCTTTATCAATTGCGCAGTAGACGAGGCGCTGGCACGCGCCATATGGAAGACCATTGGTCAAAGCAAGAAGGGCAGGCAGCTGGAGCGTCTCAAACTGTGGGTTACGGGGGGTAACCAATTCGGCGCTGGGAGGAATTTGTCCACCCATAGCGCCATTATCCAGCACCTGAGTCGGTCGTGGCTGATTGAGCGCGTTCCACGAGACGATCGGCAAGATATCACGGTTAGGGAACTGGGGCAGCGTGCAAGGGAGGCCGGCGAGCGAATTTACGACTCGGAGGCTAGGCAAGTGTTCCGTGCTATCTGGCCTAGCGACGAAGATAGCGAGGATCGGCGAGATGACTGGTCGAGCTTTCCTCTTCAGGTCTAGGGTTTCAACAGGTTTCGTGGTTGTATAGTAAATGCGATGTGCAACCATGGGAACATAATGTGAGAGCTAGTTACAATGCCCTGGGTGGGATCTCTACAGCTGACAACTGGCCAGAGGTTGTTAAGTTCTAAATTAGATGTCTCTGTAGCTAGAGGATATAGGAATGAGAGCACACATTAGCTCTCGCCAGTTTGATCTGTAAAGGGCTGGGCCCTAGTTATGTGGATCCTGCAGGTGGGTTGTCTCGCACTAGATATGGTTGAGAGTAAGGGTTCGGGGTAGACAGGAGTGTATTGTAAGAGAGACGAATCGCTGCCAAGCCACATTGGCAGCGGGGGAACACTAATAGGCTAAATCACATGACATCACAGCCATACTGCCTCCGTACAGGCCCGGTGCTATTATCTCCGCCGGCCTCTGCCTCTTGTTCGTCTTCATGCTTCCTTCTGTCGCTAGATAGGAATACAACGCTTATTATTTGAGCCTCTTCTATCCCCTTACATGATGAGGACAAAAGACTGTGCTCACATGGTCGCGAACGGTGGCACGGAAAACAAATTATAAGCGCGTTGGCGCCCCCACCACAAACAAGTGGCGTCGGATGACCAAGCCACACGAGCCACACCTTCACGTGAGCGTCTCATTCACTCGAGAGGCTTGGGGTAAGCGAAAGCTTATTATTTCCCATAATTTGTCGTCACAATATTGAAATATGGCTCAGACTCAAATTAGCAGGGATCAAGGGGATTATGAGTATCCAGGTGTACTCTAGGTCTACTAAGGCAAGTCCATGATCGCCGCTCAATGCATACCAGATACAAACTTTTGGTGCGTGAATCCTCCACCGAACATCTGCTGATCCTGAAATGACAGCTCGCTACGAAAACTCGTAATGCAGCACCCAAGTCTATTTACCATTGAACGGATCCTTGGTGAAATAACTCCCGCTTCCGCTGCCATTCCGCTTCCCATTGATCGGCTTTTCATCGAGCGCTCCATCGAGCGAAGTTTCGAACTCTCCACCATCAACATCGCCCGAGTCACCGCTCTTCACTCGTTCCAGTTCCCCGCTGACGTAGTGAGCGACTCGCTTGTCCATCTCCTCTTTCTGCCTGATTGCCTCCTCATCCAAGTAGCCTATGGAGTTGTTGCGTTTGATCGGGTCACCCATCTCGTCATCGTCACCGTTTGTTGAAGCGTAATCGCTGCGATAACCGATAGATCTGGTCGTGGAGGAGCGGCGGATATTCATTGGCTTCTTCGGCTTTCCAGCGTGGGTGAAGATATCATCAAAATAATGCGCGGCAGCGGTTGTTGGTGTACGCGGCGTCTGGGGAAGTCGACAGGTCATACTGAGAATGGTTAACGGGGTGCGTTCTAGAAGCGAAATGGAAAGGTCAACTTACCCAGTATCATGGATCATCTTCGCAATCAGTCCTGTCCAGCCACACTGGTGCGTCGCTCCCAATCCGCGGCCGGTATCTCCATCGAAGAACTCATGATACCACATGTAGTCTTTCCAGTTTGTATCGTAGTCCAGCATATCGTTGCCGTCATTGATAGCCCTCCGACCATCATCACCGCGAGTGAACAGATGCTGCAGTCGATGTTGTAGTTCCTCTGCAACATGACCAAGATGCATGAAGTCTCCCGAACCAGTGGGACATTCGACCTTGAAGCCAGCTCCGTAGTACAAGAAGTACCTCTGCATGGACTCAATGAGGAGGAAGTTGGTAGCCATCCAAATGGGGCCGCGCCAATTGCTGTTACCACCAAACAGACCGCTGTCTGAGTCGCCTGGGATGTAGCTGACTTGGAAACGCTGACCGTTGACGTCCATGGAGTACGGGTGATCTTTATGATACTTGGACAGCGATCGAATACCGTGATCAGCCAGGAATTCGTTTTCGTCCAGCATCTTGGACAAGATTCGCTCGAGACGATCTTTGTTGACTAAAGACAGTAGGAGGCGGTTATCCTTGCCACGTTTCTTCATCGAAGCAATGTTTCGTTCAGCAGTATCGCTCCGGTTGTTGATAAACCATTCCACTCGCTTCTTGAAGGCGGGAAAGCGATTCAAGATCTCGGGCTCGAGCGTCAGAGTCGAGTAGAGAGGAATGAGGCCGACTAGTGACTTGACACGCATTTGGTGGCTCCACGGGCCACCCCAAGAAATGGCGTCGTAGTAGAAGCCATCTTCTTCATTCCAGAGCGGCTTCGCTTCTCCGCCTGTGCGATATTGCATTGCGTCGCTGATCAGGATGAAATGCTCGAAGAACTTGGAAGCCATGTCTTCGTAGATGGAGCGACGTTTCGCAAGCTCGAGGCAAATATTGAGCATATTGAGACAGTAGAAGCCCATCCAACCGGTGCTGTCGGCCTGTTCGAGAATACCGCCCGTAGGCAAAGGCTCGGACCGATTGAATACTCCAATGTTGTCAAGGCCTAGGAAGCCACCTTCAAAGACGTTGCTGCCATTGGCGTCCTTACGGTTGACCCACCATGTGAAGTTGAGCAGGAGTTTTTGGAAGACGCGCTCGAGGAAGTCGAAGTCCTCGCGGCCATACATCTTGCGTTCGATCTTGAACACCCGGAAGAGAGACCAGGCATGGACTGGCGGATTGACGTCTCCAAAGTTCCATTCATACGCAGGCAACTGTCCGTTCGGATGCATGTACCATTCTCGGGTGAAGAGATCAAGCTGCTTCTTGGCAAGCTCGGGATCAATCATAGCCAGCGGTATGCAGTGGAAGGCGCTATCCCATGCGGCAAAGAAAGGGTACTCCCACGAGTCGGGCATGGACAGGATGTCATCCAGGTACATGTGTTTCCACTCCTTGTTGCGAATCGCCTTGCGGTCTGGTGGCGGTGGGGGCATGGCCGGATCGCCGTTCGCCCATTGATCCCAAATAAAGTGGTAGTACTGCTTACACCAGAGCATTCCGGAGAAGGCCTGGCGCTGGATGTTCCGGAGGTCCTCGGCCATTGGGAGCGGGCTGATGCGCCAGTAAAATTCATCAGCCTCAGCACGACGCTGCTCGATGATGTCGTCGAAAAGTTCTTCGTCGAGATAGCCTTCGTATCTCCGAGACAGTCTGAAACGCACGACAGCGCACTCACCAGGAGGAACGCCCTCGTCCTCGTCGAATGAGTACCAGGCGGCGCATTTTGTACCCACTTCGTCTGGGTTTACCGCGCCCGGTTGCTCGTCGACGATGTGGCGGTGAAAGCCGTCTTTGACAAACTTGGATTTGTTCTCGCCACCCCAGATGGCTTTGTAATTGGTCTCGTTCTCGGTGAAAAGAAGCTGTGGCTGAACATCGTCGCCGCTCGATCCAGTGCCGGGAGATGGCGAGAGCTGAAGGTAGCGGTCTCCCAGTTTGTGGTGCTTCGAATGTGCCGTGGTAGCGCCAATTTTCCGTATGGAGGGCTTGGGGGTCTTTTTGGGGTCCTCGTGGCCCCATACCCAGGTATTGCGGAACCACATCTGAGGTACGATGTGCAGGGGCGCCGCTTCAGGTCCACGGTTGTAGGCCGTGACCCGGAACAACATCTCTTCGGCATCGTCGGCTTCCTTTGCGGTCTCAATGAAGATGTCCCAATATCGGTCATCGTCGAAGACGCCCGTGTCGACGAGATTGTATTCCTTGTCCTGTTTGCCACGCCGGGCATTCTCCTCGATGAGGTCTTCGTAGGGAAACTTGCACTGGGGGTATTTGTAGAGGTACTTCATGTAGGAGTGCTACGAGGAGGGTTAGCATAGCCAAGGCGTCCCGTAGCAGGACACTGACCGTTGGCGTATTGTCTAGGTGGAAATGGCATTCCTTGATCGACTCGCCATGGTTGCCCTGCGGATTCGAAAGCCCGAACAGGCGCTCTTTGAGGAAGTCACTGCAGCCATGTCAATTCGAGTGTTCGCAGGTGTATCTGCACACACACATACTCTTTCTCGTTCCAGAAGGAGAAGGCAACGTTCTGCAGGCCGTGGGAGTCGCATACGCCCGCAATGCCGTCTTCGCCCCATCGGAAGGTGCGTGTTCGTGCCATGTCGTGCGTGAAGTCTGCGAGTGCGTTAGTCGAGGACGGCTGGCATTGGCAATGGCAGTGGGGGGACTCACGGCTCCAGGCATCTCCATCGTGGCTACCAAAGTCAGTCAGTACGGGCAAGGCGGCAGGTCAATGGGAGAGCTCACGAGTAGTCTTCGCGCACTGCACAGCGTTAGTCGAGCTCACAGCGATACACGGCGACGGGGACTGACCAGTGGCCCATTGCCTCTCGGCAACATACGAGCCCCATTTCTTCCAGTACGCCTTGCGCTCCTTGTCCTGCTTGAGACGCTTCTCCTCCTCGCAGAGGTACTCTTGATTTTCGATGAGAACCATGGTGCAGACTCAACTGGCGGGGTATGAGGCGAGTGCTGTCAACCAAGGTGGATGGCTGTCGAGGTGCAGGTAACACGCGCAGGGAAAGAGCAAACCGCTGTGCGTAAGCCGTCAGCGAAGAAGGGACGAGGGCGGATAACAATTAGAGTGGAGAATGCGTGTTGACAAGATGCTGTTTCGGCAGACGGGCGCTGGAGTGAAGGAGAGGAGACGGAGGGGAGCCGCGGGGGAAGGTTTTGAGGGCGGGCACACAGCGGCAGGCGCTTGGTCGCGATGCTGCAAGAGCTCACGATAGATGTCATAGGGTCCGTGTCCTTGCTTATCGGCGTTTTCTCCACGGATCGAGCTTGGTCTGGCGTCTGTCCGCCCGGTTTCACGTTCACCGCTTACCGCCTACCGCCTTGGCAGCAGAGCGGGTGCACAGTTGTGAAAACGGCCTTCGTGTGGGCACAAACGGCCGCAAAAATCTGACCACGAGATCTCATCACGGAGACACAGCTCCATCTACGCAGCCACAGTGTTGAATGGCAACTGCGGCCGGTGGCTCTTGGGATGAGAGCTTGCAAGAGTCGGGTCGAAGCTTTTTTTTCGCAGCGGACAGTGGAGCGTTCCCGAGATCGCCGATCCTGGCTCCCGGGCCAATCAAGGAAGGTGTGCCTGTCGAGCGTTCGCGGCTGAGATGTGCGCGCCCAGGACCACAGATCCGCATGCTAGGGTCATGGGCAACTCGTGAATTGGATCGTGGTGGCGAACCTGCGTTCCCCTCCCCTTTTCACCAACGCAATTTCCTGTGACACCGGGGCCCATCATCTCGGTATGACTAAATAGAGACCTTCCGCTCCCCAAATAGGTGCACCACTCGTCCTGCACATCACGTCGATGGGCATCGAGGCAGACTAGTAGTGTGTGGGGTGTTCACCTACTTCACATCTTTGTAAGTTACATGAGTTACATGATAGGCAGCACTCCAGTGTGTGACTATACTATTCCTAATGGTAGCTTGTTTGGGTTTGGATAGGAGGGTGGTATATCTCGCGGGGTTGTGCGATATTGTTGTTTTGCGCACACTGACGACATATGAGGAAGACTGAAGATAGGCATGGGAAGTAAGTCTGAGGGTTATCATAGCAGATGTGAGAAAATGGAATCTGAGTATTTGCCTATGGCACTATCATGAGTCCGTGCATATATGATCACCCACGTATACCTCATTAGACATTTCTGTTTCTTGTGCTCATTTAGAAGGCCGTCCTTCCCGTCTTAACGCTCTTGAGGACTCCCTCATCCGCCAACTTTTCAATCATGTTATACAGCACAAAGTCGCACCCTCGCTTGACGACCATATTGATGGTCACAGGAACCATCTCCTCATGGAAGGTCACATTCGAGAAATAGGGAACCTGCCCAATCGGAATGGTGAAGTCGGCACAGCCAAAGATCGGACATATATTCGCGCCTGTTATTTTTGCAGTTTTGGGCAGAACTGCCAGATAAGAAGCGTCCGGTGAGTCGTTTAGGTCCTTCTCGCGGAAAGAGGGTAGACCGCCTGTACCGATGTCGTAGAGCATAACAGATTCGGAGCAAGATTCGGTGGTGCTGTATTGGAGCTCGCGTTCGTACCATTCGACACCAATATTTTTGGTAGTGAGCGCTTGGTCGTAGGCGGCCTGGTTCGTGACGGATTCATTGAAAGCGATCCAGCCTGGGCGGCGAGCTGGGTCGATTGGTGGAAACCGGCCATCAAACAGCGCGGCCCATGTTGTGGTGAGTGGTCGGCCGATCACATCCCATGCGCTCCAAGTGTTGATGACTGATGTCGCAGCGACTAGCCTGGTGAGGTTGCTGGCAACCGGGTCTGTCCAGTTCTGGACAGTGGCCGTGAAGTTGAACTCTTTGACTGTCATGTTGAAGATCCGAGCCAGGTTGCCAATGAATTCTTGCAGGATAGGCTCAGCCGCAGAATTGTTGAGAGGAAGATAGTCCACTGGATACAAAATCGTCTTCGGGAAAGCGTCTGTATCTGGGACCACCAGGGGCGAAAGTCCCGTGATCGATACGTCTTGGTGGAGGCTGGGTGAGTACCACGCTTTTGCGAACTTGATCCATTTGTATGGGTCGCGAGAGAAGACGCCTGCTGTGTCTGTCGCACCGCCCAAAGGCAACACGCGCTCAAGTGATATCATGCCCTGACTAGGGCGTTGACTGGAATATGTCAACAGCGGCTCCAATTGGAAATCTTACGATACTGACCCGTAAATCCCTGAAACGGCAGCCGGCCGACGCATCGAGCTTCCCGTATCGGACCCGATCGCATTGTCCAGCCAATCGTATGCTGCGATCGAGCATCCTCCTCCAGAAGAAGAGGCCGAGCAAGTCAACCATCCATCTCCTCGCGGGTTGAACGGATAATGCTCGTCCTGCCATTCCCATGGATTCGCACCGGAGGCGAATTGAGCCAGCTTTTGCTTCCCGACAACAACGCCTCCAAGATCGAGGATTTGCTGCACAGAAGTAGCACTGGCGTTAGCTAGTGGGGTGATACGCGCCCACGCTTGAGAGCCACCTGAAGTTTGGAGACCTTTGACATCGTAGAGATCTTTGATAGCCACTCTTACGCCAGCTAGGGGTCTATCATCGGCCCAATAGTAGATCCGAGAAGGCACACTATAAGATGATGAGCTCAAGTTTCCAGAGAATGTTGGTTGCATATAACTTACGGGATCATTGGATCCCAGAACTTTGGCAAAAAGACACCGAGCGGGGAATGGTTCTCTTGCCCATCGTTTGTGTCGTAAGCTCCGAAAAGGAAAGTCCTGTATGTATCGGGGTAGAGTCGATAGACCGATGCGAAGCTCACCGAGTTCGATCCGATAGTAGCAAGGAACGGCCCAGCGGGGAGCTCAGTTGGAGCCTTCACAGAGATGATGGAGAAACTGCCCTTTGCAGAAACAGCTTCGGTAAGGAAAATCAGGCTAGTGTTGAAAGAGGCTAAGTATTCGATTGCAGAAGCATCTAATGTCGCTTTGACCGATGAAGATACGTATAGGCCATCCAGGAAATCGATATTGAAGACGTCATCGGCGTCTAGATATGAGCCAATGGCATTTTCCAACGTCGCTTTTGAAATAGACGAAACATTTGTCTTGACTACCGTTATCGGGACCGCAGATGTGAAAGTTGAAGGCTCACAGGTAGCTGCCAGGACAGCTTTCGGATGCTTCGTATTTGCCAAGTAAGAGATGTTTCCAAGCTCAAAGATGGCATCTCCATACGGATTGTTCAGAACGAACGTATATGGATTCCTCTTCGTAATCGGAACGGCAGACACAAAGATAGGCGCAAGAACTGCAGCCAAGAATCCAGACACTAAATATCGACCCGCCATCTTGGGAGACCTGCGAGCTGCCTTTCCAACTGGAAGACACGACCATCTTTATACCACATTGCAGAGATCGAAATCAAGGCAGAATTGATAGGAAAGATGAGATAACGAAGACTAGAAATGGATTGGTGATGGACAAGGTATGAAATCCTGGTGGCTGGAAAGGCCGCTAGTGTAGCCGGTGAGTCTTGGCATGGAGCAGAGAAAGAGAAAATCCGGGACACCAGCGGGAGCTTATCATGGATAGGGAATAATCAACTTGTCATCGTTCTAAAGGATGTTACAAATTACCGTAGGAGTTACTTATGGGCGGTCCAAGTAGTATGGCATGGTTACAAACAATGCCTAAATATGTCGAGGCCAACAGCCTTTAGCTTATAGAGTCATTAATTTCCTAGATGCCGTTCGTGCATTTCGGAATTTAGCGAATTGTGTGTAGAGGGGATTGATGTTGTTCGTATGCTTCCAGTGAAATTGGAGGGTGACAAAGGCATACCAGACGCCTTCGCGCAATACTATCCAAAACGCCAAGCCCAGGAGCGTGCACCTAAGCACTGTCATCCACGCAGTTAGGATATCATTGCAAACTCTAATGCGTTTTGTGCATAACGACACGATTCCGATAAGTCTAAGACCACTAGTGATCACCGGAACAAAGCTGGTAACGAAATGGTACTGTAAGAATGGAGTGAAGAAATTGAAGGAACTGAGTGAGCTGTTAGTTATTGAAGATGAGTTTCAGGTTTAATAGTGTGTCACATGACGAAGCCAAGTAATTTCTAAGAATCTAGAGAATAAGAGGCCGTGGCCAAGAGAACGCAAGATCAATTAAGTGGGGACCACTCTGTACCTACAGCAGGACAAGCCCACAATCAATGCAGCTCTGCCTGAAAAAGTCAGGAATGGCCTCCGATCACATCAGCTTCAAACGCGTTCGAATCTGAGGGGAGTGTGTAAGTCTAGAAACACCACTAATAGTTACATCACGTGCATGGATATACCACTGACTAATCAAGCCCGCTGTACTATATATATCAGCTATCCATTACATACATCATACACATGAGAATACCTACGTACATACACAATACAAACCATCATACCCCCTAATCGCTACCCTCCTTACAGCCTCCGGCTACATGGCCAAGATATGATTGCGATACGCAGTAGCTCTTGGGTAGTGTAGGCTAAGTTTCTGCTCTGCTACTTCCTCGTACCGCTCCTACTCATGTAGAAGATGCGCAAGACTGTGGGCAGAGTTTAGCGATTTGGGGTGCTCCTTGCCCAGCTTCTTCTCCCTCACTTCCAGCGCCCGCCGGTGCAGCCTCTCGGCCTCGTCATACTTCCCCTGGTCCCGCAGCACCAAAGCTAGATTATCCATGCTCGTCAGCGTATACGGGTGCTGCTCGCCCAGCTTCTTCTCCCTCCCTTCCAGCGCCCCCCGGTGYAGCCCCTCKGCCTCGTCATACTTCCCCTGGGCCCGCAGCACCAAAGCTAGATTATCCATGCTCGTCAGCGTATACGGGTGCTGCTCGCCCAGCTTCTTCTCCCTCCCTTCCAGCGCCCGCCGGTGTAGCCCCTCTGCCTCGTCATACTTCCCCTGGTCCCGCAGCACCAAAGCTAGATTATCCATGCTCGTCAGCGTATACGGGTGCTGCTCGCCCAGCTTCTTCTCCCTCCCTTCCAGCGCCCCCCGGTGTAGCCCCTCTGCCTCGTCATACTTCCCCTGGGCCCGCAGCACCAAAGCTAGATTATCCATGCTCGTCAGCGTATACGGGTGCTGCTCGCCCAGCTTCTTCTCMCTCCCTTCCAGCGCCCGCCGGTGTAGCCCCTCTGCCTCGTCATACTTCCCCTGGTCCCGCAGCACCAAAGCTAGATTGTCCATGCTCGTCAGCGTATGCGGGTGCTGCTCGCCCAGCTCTTTCTTCCACCCTTCTGAAGCTCGCCGAACAAGCATCTCGGCCTCATCGTATTTCCCCTGGTCCTTCAGCACCCCCGCCAGGTTGTGCATGCTCCCCAGCGTATACAAGTCCTGCTCGCCCAGCTTCTTCCTCCTCCCTTCCAGCGCTCGCCGGTGAAGCTTCTCTGCCTCCTCGTACTTCCCCTGATGATGCAGCACCGACGCCAAGTTATTCACGCTTATCAGTGTATTGGGGTGCTGCTTGCCTTGGTTCTTCTCGTCTCCTGCCAGCGCTCGCCGGTGGAGCTTCTCCGCCTCGTTGTACTCCCCCTGTTCCCGTAGCACCTCCGCTAAGACACTGACGCTTCCTAGTGTTACTTGGTGATCTCGCCCCAGCACCCTGTCTAGAGATGAGATCACCTTCGTCAGTATCTTGCGCCCAGTCTCATAGTTCCCCTTCGTCTGCAAATACGACGCCGCTTTTGTGAGCACCTCAGCCCATGCGTTCACCTCTTCATCTGCTGCCGGCTCGGTCTTGAACAGCGGCTCGACGTGCGGAAGCAGCTGCTGGCACTGCGCCCAGTCTTCATACTGACCGGTCGGAAACTTCCGCGCCATTAACTCCACAAACTCCCTCTTCCACCGCTCCGCATTGCTAAACGACGACAACCACACCTGTGTGCAGAATTGCACCAGCGCATGCATCTCGCACGCGTCCGTCTCAGCCGTTACTGCTACAAGAGAATATGCTTGTAGCAGGTCGAGGTCCTCATCAAACGCGCTGTCGGCATCTTCTTCATCGTCCACTACAGCTATGCTCCTGTTGTGCTGCCGTAGTATCGACTCAGGGATGCTCTGCGGGTTGAAGAAGCTCATCAGCGACAGCAGCTCCGCAGCTGACGGCCGCTCCTGGCGGACGCGCTCGAACGACATCTGCCATGTCGTCACCACGGAGTTAGACGCGCTCTCGTCGCGCCGCAAGTCACCGGCGTCCCAGTTGAGCAGGCTTTCTCGCTTCTTGCCGTTCGCGCGAAACTCTTTCAGATAGCTACCAATCGTCATACGCGCCCGCCGGTTGATGTATGCTGCAGCTTGGGTGATAGCGAGAGGCATGTAGTCGAGAGCACTCAGCAGCTCCGCCGCGCCGTCTGTAGTTGACGCTACCTGCAGTTTGTTGCGGAGCAGCTGCAGGCCCTGAGCCTCATCTAGTGCCAGCACCTCTCTAATGTTGTTGTAGCCTCCCGCCAGTCTAGCTGCCGCGTCTTTGCTCCGAGAAGTGACCAGGATCGATCCGTTGCGGCTTTGCGGGAGGTAGGTAGCAAGCGATATTGGCGCGTCACCATTGAGGTTGTGCCGCTGGCGCTTTCGTGAGGGGAAAAAGGTCTCAATATCATCGACGTTGTCTAACACCATTGTCCACTGTCCGTTCGTCTCGTCGCACAGCCAGTCGCTCACCAGCCGCAACACATCCGCCTTTGGGTCATGTCGCCCCAGCAGCTCAAGCCTATCCGCTATGCCTCTATACGCTTCCTCAAACCTGGCCCGGGTGCTAGCGTGCACCCAGAACACAAATGTCTGCAAAGGTGTATCACGGATGCTGTGAGCATATTGGATAGCGAGCTGTGACTTGCTTTGTGCCTTTTAGTATCTTCTTATACGAGTAGTGGACATTGCCTTACCCTACCCCGCCAAGGCCAACGAGCGCTGCCCGAGCGCCTGGTTGTGTACATTTATCGTGGACCCACGCTAGGATCTCAGGTCGGTCAACGAAGTCAGGGTCTGCGGCGAACGGGACGGTGGAGAACGGTTCGCGCTTTCGCCTTCGCCCTGATATAATTAGCTGCGCAGCAGTTGGTAGCAGGAGTCTAGCGCGCCGTCTGCTTGGGCGGATCCAAAGTTAAAGTTCATTATTCCGCCAGGCCCACATTGCGGAGCAGGAATAGCGACGTAGGCGTCAATGGGTCCATGGAATTCGCTGGCCATCCTCGCATTAGGATCGTAGCTCCCGCAGGATCGTGCAAGTGTGGAGGGGAAGAGTGCAGAATGTTAAGGTCTTCCCTAGCTGCGCAAATCACGAGAACGCCAAGGCGTTGTCTCAGTCCTGGGCGCTTAGATTCCCGCCGTTCATCACACTTCTGCAACCTAGCTGTTCAGCAAAATATCACTCTATCAAGATTTAATTCTTGCTTAGCTTTCTCAGCGCGCGCCTTCTGGAACGCAAAGACGACGGCGACTTCAGCCTGACCTGGTGTGTTGGCAACAGCATCTCGCGCTAAGCCATCCTCTCCTACCCAGGGAGCAGATCAAGAAGAGGCTACCTACAAAGATCTTTACACAAAGTAGCACGTTGTTGTGGACCGGGTCAAGGAGAACAACGGAAGTTCTACCTCAACAACTGCGACTTTGCAGACCACGTTCGCCGGGCCAATCGTGCGTGCGCTGACCTCACACCAACCCACACCTTGGATATCTGCACTATCTTTACAAAAGCGAAGCTGTAGCGCCGTTTTCGTTGCATCGATTGCCGGATCCAGACGCATAGGCGTGAAGATGTCAAAGTATTTCTTACCTTTGGTAATCGCGTTCATTTCCGCTATCTTATACTGGCTAGGGCGATGTTCAGCCCAACGTCCTACTGGAGGATATACACGTGCTAACCGAAGGCCTCTAGGCGGTGTGGTAAGAATGTGGGCTGAATATATCAAAGCACTATGAACTCGAACCACTATACAATATCAGACATGCACCCACTGCCCAAAAACTCTACCAGGGAAAGGTGGCAAACAAAGGAAAACATAATAAAGCAAAAGGCCACAACTATGATAACGCAACTAACTCAACATCTGGAGCCACCTCCCTCTCCATTACCTTAACTCCATCTGATCCGCTCTCAACCTTAGTTGCTACCTCGGTAAAAGCAACGTTAGCAAGCTTATCAATAATCTTTAAAGCCGCCATCTCCAAAGCCAAAGGCGCCTGGGTGTCGACTAGCGTTTCCTCCTCAGCCCACTCTACCACGCTAGACTCTGCTTCCTGTTCCACAATCGTGGTCTCATCGTCCTCCTGAGACTTCAGCTCTCGCTCGTGTGTTTGTAAGATCTGTTTGACATGCTCGCTTTGCGGCTTCACTTTGTCCTTGCTATTCGGCTTTACTTCTTTTTCTTCCACCTGACATTCTGGAATCGAGGTTTTTGGCGGGTCTAAGCTTTCTTCTTGTTCGTCAAGATGTAAGTTGACCAACGCATCCGAGATATCCGTTCCCCATGGCGCTGATGTATCTTGATCACCATCCGTAGCTTCGATAATTGGTGAAGGAGGCAACAGTATCTGCGCAGGCAGTAATTCCTCGTCAACTGACGCGCTCTTCGAAGACGACAACGCCGCCGCCTTTCCACGTGGTGGTTCATTCTCGGGCAGCGTTTGATTCTCAAGAACCAACCGCGTTTGGAGCAGCGATTGGAAAGACGAGGGCCCAGTCTTCGTCAAGGGCCCAGATTTAGACGATGAAACTGCTTCAAAGACGAAATCAGTTTTGGGGAATGCACTAGTATTGAAGAGCGTCTTTGGTAGTGAATCTGATTTGAGGAGCGGTTCGCTCTTTGGTAATAGATCCTTTTTGAAGAGTGACTGTGTCTTAAATAGTGGCTCTTTAGTAGACGGCTTGGATATATTCAACAATCGTTCGGCCTGAGAATGCGGCTTAGCCCCAACAATGGACGGTGTTTTTGATTGCGCCCCGGTGCCACAGGGTGGTTTGGTATCTAGTGACGAATCCCATTTGAACAACGACTGTGTTCCCAAAAGTGATGCTTTTTTAGCTGATAGCTCTTTCGTAAACAATGACTCCGTCGTATGCGGTGCCTGTTTCGTGAACGAAGACCCACTAAACGAGAAGGGCTGAACTTTGGACGCTGATCCGAAGTTAAAGACGTGTGGGTTTTTGGATAGTACTCCGTTATTGTTTGTTAATTCACTCCTGAGTGGTTGGGTCGCTTTAGATTGCGAGTCGCTCTTGGGTAGTAGCTCGGTCTTAAACAGCGACTGTGCCTTGGTCAGTGGTTCTTTGACTGAAAGTGGTCCACCACTCGACGACGGCTCAATATTAGATGAAGACCCAGCCGAGAAGACAAACAGTCCTTTAGACGATGCTTTAGAGACTATTTCAGGCTTTAGTAGTGGCCTCGCGTTGACTTGCGGGTCCGCCTTGGACAGTTTGTCCACTTTGGGGAGGGAGACTCCAGCCATTGGTATCTGAATTTTCGGTTTGCTTGGTGTCTCTGGCTCAGCCCGTATCGAGGGTAGGCTGTCCCAAATTTCCTCACAGCTCATTGGCTCCTTAAATTTCGGTTTGCATGGAATGCGTCCCTGCTCCTCAATCTTCAATGTAGTTTTCACACCTACCGGCTCTTTCTTGACCGCTGCCTTTTCTTTGATAGAAGCCTCGTAATGCTCCAGTAATTTCGCTGACGTGACAATTTCACCATTCACAACCATCATTCGTACAACATTCTTCCACTCAATCTTTAGAGACCCATTCCACTCATAAGGATTAGCCTTCTTGAAGAAATTTGCCCAGTTGTCCAGCACTTGTATCGCTTTGTCTTGGCTGACTTCAAACCACTCCTGGTGACTCACTTGACAATGCTCGGCCTTACACCTCCGCTCTCGGCGCCACTCCTTAATCAGCTCATGGTGCGTGAGGGTCTCAGCCCGCTGCGCATTTGGAACATTATCCACGCTAAACAATTTATTGGGTATATATCCACACTTCGACCAACCCTTGAGACGGGTCTCAACGGAACCTGCTGTCCAACCTATTTTCACGTGGCCTGGAGAAGAAGCCCGGTTGAAGACATAAACCGATCCAGTCTCAATGTCTCGCTCGTATAGAGGTTCGCAGATTTTCCATGAGACGGCGTCCTTAGGAGAGGGTTCTTGTATGTGGGGTTGGAATTCGGATAGGGAGGCCTGGGAGTAAAGCGCGGTAAGTCTCGAGATAGGGGACGCAGAGAAGTTTACTTCGGAGGAGCGGAGGTTGTAGCGCGTTTCGCTTCCCAAAGGTTGCAATCCGATTTGCGTGGTGTTTGAAATTATGAGAGCGGTACGTGGGGCGGGTGTTGGGCTCGCGTCAAGTTTCGAAGGTGTTGACGATTGGTTACTCGACCGGTAGTAGGATGTATTAGTCAAAGGGGTTTCGATCGTCGTATTACGACTAGGAGTTGATGTAGCAGAGGTGGCGTAGGTACTAGAAGCTGGACTACTAGCCCACAATGTCGACGTGGAAGTTGTAGGAGTGGTCGGTTCGGCAGCTTGTCTCTGGATCTCCTCTAACTGTCGTTGGGCTAGAATCTCATCTAACCATCGCTCACTTAATGGTATCAAGAGTCCGATGTTCACAATGCGATCTCTGTGCTGCGCTCTACCTTCTCTGCAACAATTGCATAAGATATACTCTATGATATCATCGATAAGGATGTTCTCGCTTTGAGTGATACGTCGATGAAGTTCAATTGCCTGATTGTTGTCTCGGCAAAACCATCGACATCTTAGGCCTTGCTTGGTGAAAAAAATGCATTGGTCTTGCGCAACAGGGTCGAGATCGTTAAATCGGACAAAGAAATCTACACCTAGATTAGAAGACATCGCTAGGCATGCGAATTACAGCTCCATCTTAGATCGTAGGGGCAAACGGGATTTATGTGTATCACTGGACCAGCTCGCATGGAGTGATGCGAGGCTGGGGAAACGCCTATCGTTGCCTAACTCTCGAGTTGGGCTGGTGTGACCTGCTTTCAGCGCTAATTGTAGGGACGAAACTGATATCCTAGCCCCGAGGCATTCTCGACGGCCATACAGAATAGACCTTTTAACCAGGGTTAGCGAACTCCAGGGCATCCCGCTCAACCATGCAAGTGACTCCAAAAGCGGCGATAGAAACCCTCCAAAAAGGAGTCAAAATTCCCCGGACATAGAGTTACTTTAGTAAAGTCCGTACAGTCAACTCGTGTTTATACGATCTCCGATTGGCCGATATTTTCGCTTAACTGATAGCGCGCCTTATCTGATCACCAATATATTGGCTGGTTTCATCAATTTATCGCTCGAATGAGTACTCCTAAACAGGCCCGCAGGCCTATTTTTAATGCTAGGAGACAAGCCATTCGACGATACTATGCCAATATGACCCCTACGCCAAAACAGAGAGAAATTGTTGCGTGGTTGCTTTAGTTCCTACTACTGTTGAAGCTGTGATGGGCATCCTCTGCGCAATTACAAGGTATTACGTGGCGCCTTACCTCTACAATATAGATAAAACAGGCCTGTACTGGTGCTACTCAATGTCCTAAGGGCTCTCTACAGGCAGTCTCCCTCGCACCAAAAAAGACAAGGCTTAGATCTCTCTTACCCTTTGCAGCAATGGTGAGGGCACTGATAAGTTGCCACCTTGGCTTATTGGCAAGGCAAAGCTCCCACACGCGCTCTGGGGGTCAGCACCTCTGCCCTTAGGATAGAGTGGCGATCCTCTAAGAAGTCCTGGATGAATAGTAATATTATGGTAGACTGGCTTACAAGTTTCTATCGATACATTGGCAATGAGGTTGAAGTAATCCTGCTTATGGATAACTTCTCTACCTCCCTTAAACGTACGCATTGAGTTCCTCCTAAAATAGCACCTCAAATATTAGCCGCTTAATTAAGGGGTTATTGCTAACTTTAAGCACTACTACAAGCGCCAGTGGCTGCGCTTTTGTATCAACTCCTACGAGCAAAAGGAAGATCCTGTTGTTACACTCTGCAATACTCTCTAGTGGACCTTAATTGCATGGAAGGACCTTATAAGCAGAGAGACTATCTAAAACTGCTAGGCAAAGTCAACGATACTTAATCAAGACAATATGTGACGACCCCGTCACATGACCTCTGTGACTATCCTGTCACATGCCCTCGCTTATTCTGTGTATATAACCACGCTGCCGAGTTACCTCATCCCGGCACCTGGTTACCTTGTAATACAACCCGCTTTCAGCTCTCCGCTCAAATAGCTGCCCGTCACATAATACACTAGAGGACCCTCAGCCGCCTGATGATCTCCTATAACTACTGCGCGAGGCTCAGGATATTGCAGAAGTTGGCGAGGACGCTATAGATCTCCGAACATTCATATCCCCTGAGGATGAGGATGATGAGCCAAAAGAGCAAGAGGTAGCCTTTGAGGATATAATTAATCACTACACTGAGAAGGCTAGTCTTGAAGTGCCACCTGAGGAAGCTACGTTGCCACCGCTCCTAGCGCCTCTCAGAGGCTTGTAAAGTATTGGCGGCCCTGCGGTCCTATATGGAAGCACAGGACGACTTTAAGATAGATGAAATGAAGGCTCTTAACGCGTTAGATCGAAGGCTTAACCTCCAGGCCATCTCTCAGCGCAAGCAGACTCCAATTTACGCCTATTTCGAGTCCGTGCGTGCGTCATTAGATGTCTTTGGGATATGTTAGATTAATTTTGTCAGCATCTCGATAGTCCGATAATTCAGATATCCGATCAAAATCGCGTGCCAAGATTTTATCGTATAACTGAGAGTTGACTGTACTCCTTGGCGCAACTTCGATCGCCTTGCGTATTACACTTGTACGTGGATGCATCGAAACAGTAAGTTCAGTTTGGTCAGTGTATTTTGTGATACCTAGCCCGATAGTAGTCTAACCTCTGCCGGGTGGAAACCGCGTGCCCTCTATGCAGAAACGAAGTGCCGGACACTACTATTAAAAGCTACGTAAAGCGTAACATTAGCATCACACGATAAAGATAAGTGTATACAAAGCGCTCTACTAGAGTCCAAAATGCACAAACGAAGCCCAAGCAAGCACATCCGAGGGCGGCCAAGATGGCTTCATCTCGCCGGGTACACCTTTCCGCCTCACTTCACTGACAGCATCTTGTAAGGCATAAGCTATACGATCTTCATCGAAGTCTCCACCATCAGACGCGAATTGCACCTGCAGTAAGCTGGCGTAGAACTTCTTCGCAACCAACACTGCCGCCTTGTTGTTTGCCGGCCACAACGTTGCAACAACATGGGCAAACCCCAGAAGCTGGAACCCGCTAGCTAGATGTATCACCTCATCGAGCAACTTTCCTGAAGCATTCTCTGCCGTTGAGCATGCGGATAGATATGCCAGCTTGGCTCTTCCTGCAGTCATGCCCAGTTCAGCCAGCTCTGCCATAGGAAGCGCTTCCACTTGAATTGCATTGGCTGAGCCGAGATACAGTGCACTTTGAGAGGGATCGTTAGCCGATGACTCGCCATGACATGCAAAATGTGCAAGTGTGCACTTTGCCAAAGCCAACTTGACCTCCGCCTTCGAGGGCTGTGTCTTTATCGTACCCTCTGAAGATGGCAACGCATTACGGGATGTATTGTAGGCGTTGATCAAAGTCTGTACCGCTGCAGTCTCCTCCTCGGCGAGTAGTTCTGTCTTTCCAGGAGTTTTCGGCATAGACACAATCAACGGCTGCATCCACGGTGATGAAGGCTGCTTCGAAGCCGCATCGCGATTGCGAACTGCCGACTTCAATGTTGTAACATACGAAGAGACTACATACTTCGCAGTAAAGTCCTTCGACCTAGGCTTGTATATGCCGGCTGCATGGACCGGCATTTGGCTCAATAACCCACATGGCATCCAAGAAATTCGGGGTAGCGTCGAGTTAAAAGGCATTAAGGTTAGCAAGCCAAGAGATTCCAGCACCGGACGAACCGCCATATCCCATAGAAATTCCACAAGCCTGTTCAGCGATTCATTCGTGGTCTTGTACGATGTGATGTCGACCTTAGCGACGTCAAGAAAGGCTGTTGCCTCCTTTTCAAGGCGTTGGTACGATAGTGTCTCCAGTGGACAAATGCGAATATCGCTGCTGGTGATTAGGATTGCGTGACTTCCGAGCTCAGTCGCATTGAGACAGACAATGGCGCCACATTTCGAAATTGACTTGATGTCTTCCATGCTAGGCGCGAGCAAAAAGCTCCTAAAGTCATCCAAGCTTCTGATCTTCTCCAAGAGCCGTTCGAATTGCTCATTCTGATCCCGAGATGCCTCCAACGTTGAATTCTGAGAACTCGATTCCATGGCCATCTTCATGCGCAGATCCTGAAACTCCCGATAAATATCTGGGTATTTCTGCTTCAATCGATCAAAATCGTTGTCTGTGTACATGGCAAGTCCGGATATGATGCCGCGACCGGTTTCGAGGATCTCCAAGCATACCTCAGGAGTTTGTCCAGCAGATATTGCAGCAGAGCACGCCAAGCACGATATTCCGGATAAATGAGAGAGGCTGTCTTGTTGATCTCCTCGAGAGATTGATCTTGGACTTAGTCTTGGGAACATTCTGACACTTTGCTCCAAAACTTTCCATGATTTGGCCCAGTCCTTATCTTCACCGTAGAGGATACCTGCGGCTCGACCAGCTTCAATGCGAATGGTTGGCATGGCATTTTCTTGATGGAACGCCATAAGAAACGTATCCCTCGACTCATTCCTATCCTCAATATGGCCTTCCAGGTTGTATTTTTCGTTGAGCATATTGCCCATGTTGTTGCAAGCCAATGCCCTATTGGGGTGGTTCACTTCGTAGGCCTGGACACCTAGTCTTGCATACTCCACAGCCCGCTCGAGTGCGTCCACTTCCTGGAGCTTCTGGTATCTGCTCCAATACCGTGCGCTTTGATTGGTGTAGGAAGAGCCTCTTGCCGGGTTAGAAATACCTCTCGCAGCTATTGCAGATTCTCCGAGCTCCAGGGCCCGATCGCTGAAGCTGATTTCTCCAGTTTCCAGAAACAGATCGTCATAGGAATTTGCAAGGTTATCCATGTACATGGCTCTGTTACTGCTATCTGAACTGGTGGAAGAAAGACATTGTTTTTGAATTGTAATTGCCTCCTTAATGACGTCAGCGTCCTTTGTTCTGGCATAGAGCTCCTTTAGATGCTTAGCCAGATTTGATCTCATGACATTGTAAGAGATGTGATGAGGGTCCGTTAGGTCGATAGCCTCCCGCATATGCCGAATGGCTTCTTGAACATCTGCCAAAGCATTTTGCGCAAGATATCTACGCATAAGCGATGACGCAAGAACCGTCAAGAACGCTGGTCTGTCGCGGTCGCCTGGCTCCGTTCTGTTGATCAACCGAAAGCTGGTACGAACAGCTTCATCAAGATCATCCGGGTTTCCCAGTTCATTGAAGCTCGAATTAAGCAAGGAAACAAGATTTTGACTGAACACTTGAATGTCTCCGTTGCCCTGACCCAAGTTCACCGCGCGTTTTGCAAGAGAAACTGCCTCTTTAAGAGTGATAAGATCCCCGTCTTGCGTATACTTGTCGTCAAGCCGGTTACTGAGATTGTTCAGCACTGTCGCCTGATCAACCCCCTTTGAAAAGCCTTCTTCGTAGTAGGATACAGCTTGTCGTGCACGATGGATTCCATCTGTCAAATCTCTTTCGACACCTTTAGCTGAGAAGCGGGCAGCAAGGGCTCGACTTGAAACCAAACACCATCGGGCCAGATTTGGGTCGTTCTGCGGAGCGCCTTGTAGAGCTGACTCGCCGTGCTCCACAGCTTCGTTGATGTCCGACTGGTTGCTGCTTGCTTGGAACTTCTGAAAGTACAGATTGGAAAGGTTGAAATGACAACTTCTGTGAGTCTCCGAAGGCATCTCAGGGTCATTAAGACAACCCTTACCTGCGGATATTGCCTTATTCACGTCGGGCTCGGAGCGGCTCTTTGTTAATGCAAACATCTTGGTGTAGAATGTAAACAAGTCGTACCATATGGTTCCGTTCTTGCGATCTTCTGGGGAGTGCGAGACAATGAACTGCGCTATTTCAATTCCATGTTCCAGGTCTTGCAAAGAAACAGACGTGACGAGTCTGGACTTGATGGCCTCCAGAAATGTTCTCCCATAATCGATTCGTTCAGTCCTTGATTCGGAAAGCAGCTCCATCCCCTTCTGGAAACTTGTGGTTGCGTCGGACAGCATTGTTGCTGTTCGTGATTCTCGATATGCAAGATACCGCACAGTACCAAGATGTAGCAAGGCTATTGCATGCTCCTGATCTTCCAAACCACTTGACGTTGCAGCACGCTTTGCAAAATCCATTGCAGCTGCGAGGTCCTCATCAAGACGAACTTCACACCATTTCCGCAAATAGAGATTGCTCAATTTCAAGTCTTCCGCACAATCAAAAACAGCGGGGGAATCAGTTTGTGACGGGCGATCAAGTCTCCCTTGGTCAGACTCGCTATCCATGGTTGAGATCTGTTGTCGTCGTGGTTGTAGAAAGACACTTCCAGGCTGTGTCTTTGCACTTCCAAAGTAGGGTGAGCATCAAAGGCAGCGCTTTTACACTCCTAGAGTGGGCTGAGTATCAGCCCAGAGAGCAGCTCAGCCCACCCTTTTTGGCGCCAAACCCCACCCATTAAACTCCTATCAGCCCATACACGCCAATTTGCACGAGCAGCTACCCGTATTGCACAACACATGGGGTTATTCACCGGAGTTAACGATATGGTTTGTTTTCGCTATCATTGCCTGAATTTCGGGCTTAATTGCGTATTCAAATAAGACAACAATCCCATCTCAGGATAAAATCAGTGGGATAGAATATCAATAGATAAAATACAGGCTAGAAATAAAAAGTTATCGCAAAATAATCAACTTTGTTATGGTCGTGATGCCTTGTCGTCCTGATACCTGCACCGCCATCATTCAGTACAAGTGTGATTGGCTCCACTATCGTGTTCGTGATACGATGCGTGGTAGGACACTAGCACGACGTGCGAGATCGCTGGTGAGTCCATGGCGTGAAGAGCTCTCAAAGGTGGTGTGACCGCGCAGTCTCTCTTATCCGTTGATTATGTTAATTCGAGGTCATGTTCGTTTTATACATGACAGCTGCAATAGCCTAAAGGCCGATTTCAAAGATGAGATATCCTGAATCTCTCTGATAAGACCACAATGCCGAAAGATCTGATATTCACTCCCATTCCCTACGCAACTTCGGAGGTTCCAATAGCGAGTATAGTCTCCAATCTTCTGCGGCCAAAAGAAGACCTGTGCTCCGCGATAAAGGCATCCCCCGATGACTACGAAACTCGTCCACTTTCAGACTATGACGGGACACTGAAGGCAGATGTCGCGAAAGGGTTCTTTGCTCAAATCTCCAGACTGTTACAGCTCTCAGGAGAAACCGCACAGAATGTCAGCTTACACATATGTGCCGAACGGGGAAAACACTACGAATTGAATTCGCCAAAGGCTGTTTGGGAAATTCTTGTTGCCCAAGAAGAGGCCAGGAAATTCTTGAGTGGTGCCATCAAACACGAAAGAGACTGTTGGTTCGTAACCGCCATACGAACTTTCATTGATGCTAAGGTCGAGGTAGAAAACGGACGGGGTAGAAGTTGGACAATCAAAGCTGATGTTCCAACTGGAGAAATCATCAAAGGCGTTACCGGAGCTACAATTGGGACATTAGGTGACATTGGTGGAGGTGTAAACAGGAGGTGGGAGTCAGATAGCAAGGAGTCATTCAAGGTGGAGGGTGAACGAATATTTGCTCTCGAGTTCCGGAAGATCATCATCATGGAGAAAAGCAAGCCTGCTTCTGCAGCAATTGCGAATGGGGTAACAATGAGGACGCTGGCGGATTTCCGTGGTTCAGCAGCGCTAGAAACGGAATTCGTACTCGGGTTTGAAAACACTAGCGAGTCGCTGAGTGCTTACAAAGATGTACTGGGTGAGCTGGAGAAAGTAAACAGCGTGGATTCCGGAGAAAGTTCTCACTATATTGTTCCGGAGTTGGCGGATATTAGTGAGGAGGACTACTAGTAGTTACGCCGGAAGCAGGATATACATTGTAGTACAGCAAATGCAGACGTAATCTGAATCAACTTGTCTACAAGCTGATCTTTCCTTTTTAACGCTTGGCTTTTTGATAGGCACCAGCGCCATCACCCGCTTTACTATGAGCCACCTTTCTTTTAACGCTTCTCGCACTCTTGTCTTCTTTAGACTTAAGTGGGATCCTGCATTTCTGGAATCCTATTCTACTGGCTTTCTGGTTGAATGCACCTTCTGCCACAGTAAGTGGTGGTCTATATCCGTAGATTATAGCGGTTGACGTTGCTGGGTTGTAAGATGGACTATGGGCATATTTTTGGGCTGAACAAGGTGGGCTGGTTGAAGCTAACTGGTCAAAAAGTTATGACGACGGAGTTAAATGTTGGGGGGTGGGGTTTGCCCATACCAGACGCCGCCAAAGTTGCAGCTAGATGAGGCGCTCGGGATGCGGAGTGGGAGCTGGGGGATGGATGACGATTTGATTGTGAGATATTGGAACCTTATGCCTTTGTTATGCGACTTTGTTAGGCGAGCCCGAACGCGTTCTTTATGTTGGCTTTGCCATTGCTCTTGTACTAGGCCTTGTTGCATGGTGGAGTCTACTCTGTTTCTTCTATGTATTTAGTTATTTTGCTTGACTATCTCTGCGATTTTGGAGGTTATGAAGTGAAGGAGAGACTTATCTGCTGCTTCCGCGATGTTAGTAACTAGATTAAGTAATACACCCACCAAAAATTAGCCTTGCACGTAGGTACAAAATATGGGCTTACTGCAACACGTGTGTATTGATGGATTAGATGTGCTCGTCTCCTCTGTGATATACAACACAATCGTATGTGTTTGGAGTGAAAATACCTTCACCGTATGCCCCATTCGTAATAGATCCCCAGATATAGTTCTTTCCTCATATTCCACGCAATATTCATCCACACATCATATCCAGCCATATATCCATCTCCTACTTTCCATTCTAGCCATCCCACAATGGCCATACACACAGAGACCATCCAGATATCATCAAAAATCTTGATGTCAAACCTCCTTGCACTCCTCTCGGCACACCAAGTGCTCGCAACATTGGCAAATAGCAAGGCCGCACTCCTTAGTGCTGACGTAACCGCATTGGCAACACAGATACCCGGTACCCTCACCCCAGGGGACTTGTAGATCTTCAGTGCCAACAAGCGGTTCATCCTCATGTGTCCAAGATTGCAAAAAGTTGACAAGCGTATCGGTATTGGCGGCAAATGGATCACGCAAGCCGATTTGCAACATTTGGGGTATCATGAATGGCATGAACTGGTCGGCAAGGGCATCGGCGTTAGCAAAAAATGGGTCATATGCCTCGATCTGCGGGACTTGGGATGTCATGTCTGGCATGAACGGCTCCAAAGGGGCATCGAAGTCAAACGATGCTCCTCGTGTTGGGTCCATCTGAGAGAACTTAGAGAACCGAGAGATATGGGATATCATGTCAGGCATGAACCAGTTGTCAGGGGCACGGGAAGCGAGCGAAGCTCCCAGGGTTGAGTCCATTTGAGAGACTTGAGGTAGCTGAGAGAGTTGTGGTATTATATATAGCATTTCCTGAGGGGCAATTTTGGATGACTCGAACGGCGAATATGCATCAGAGCCAACTAAGAAGTCCCGATGGTTGATATCATTGTGCGAGATGGTCATGTGCGCTTCGGTAGGTCGCTCGGGGTGCTCATCACCGTCAACTGCAGTTGGTGGTGAGTGCTGTCCCTCTGAACTTGAACCGGCGCCGCTGATGATCCGATTCGAGTAGAATTGAACTGCTTGCTGTGGACATTGAAGAAATTCTTGACCAATGAGAAGATCTGCCGTAAGAGGGGCTTTCTTCATCTCCCGTTCAAGCCAGATGATATGATCGACGATGTCTGATTTCTCCCAGTGCTGAAACTCAACTGGATTGCCTCCGTAGCGGGAAAGCAACTCCTCGACTAACGGGCGTTGCTTTTTTATGAGATGCTCTCGCGAAAAGACTCGAGTCCTCGGTCTTTCGTTTCCCCAAGGTTCGTGCAGACTTTTTAGGGCAGTGCTCACCACTAGCGGTCTCAGGCTCTTCACCCAGTATTCGCGAGGAAGCCTATCCCGGTGACCAGGTGTTGAAGGTGGTGCAGTTGAGTGTTGCTGTTCCTCGTGGGCTGGAGATAGGGCCCGCTGCGGGCTCGTCGGTGGGATCGAAATCGTAGACGAAAGAGGACTCGAGAATCGCTGCTGGAACAGCGTGTCGGCTCTCACTGACTCTGCCATGATGGACAAGAGAAGAACTGCACATATAGTATAGTAGGACAGACAAATAGGGAGAAAGCACCGCGACTGATATCGCGTGCACCTGAAGTAACAATAGACAGAAGTGAGGGTTGAGGCAGACGCGAGACGCGAGCGTGAGGTTGCTGATTTAAAGTAGAAGGGGGGACTAGCCAGCTTATGAACGGGGCTTGAGGGTGGTGAAAGAAATGGTGAAAGTGAAAGACAGCACGCAGACCGAGCTGCGTGGTGACAGATGAGATATGAAGAGCAATAGACTAGCACACTGAGACTTCAAAGTTGCACCTACCGGGACTGTCTTCTGAATGACCCAGTGTGCTTCAAAGAGTCCGCTCTTTTCAACATACAGATGATAGTGCTTGGCTCTTTCCCATGACTTCGGGTTCATATGACTAGAATTTTCGTAAAATTTCAAAGACGATGAATACGACAAGAAAGAAGCGAATTCAAGTCGCGAGAAGTTACCCAGCTTAATATTGTGATCAAATTTAGCACAGACGCAGGCCATCAGATATCGCTCTCATATTGAGCTTCTGAATTTCAAGAACATACCTGCTATTGTGTATAGGCTCCTAAATATAATACTGTATTCCAGAGGTGCCGCATATATTCGGTTCCTATAACATGGCTACCTTCAATCCGGGTAATTTGCGATGAGACAAAATAATTATTTCTCACTAGCGTATACCTGACGCCGTGACATGATGTTCGCCTAGATCAAAAATTCCCTAATCAAGGTAGTGAGGCACAGTATCAGCCTATCACTTGTTGATCCCTAGTGGAGTCGCTCGGCCGCTTAGGTCCGCCCGCAGCTAACCCGAGATACTTTCCGTTTGCGGTGAACGCCGAATTGGATCCGGCAATAGGCATCGCCCCTCCACTTTTGTTCGGAAAGATAAAGGCCCAGAGGACCAGCTTCCCTCCTGCAAGCACACTTTCCCATATCCCAAGTCTTGAGCATAATTTCGAGATGCCTTCCACAGTGCAGGTCCAGCTGCTCGAGGAGACTACAGTGCAGTTAGTCTGGCACTACTTCAGTCAAGATGGCCTAAACTAATAGCGTCTTGTTCCAGGGTCCCATTGCTTGAGCCGAGATTCGCCGATCTGAAGAAAGCGCTGGTCAAGCCGGAGCACAAGCAAAAGGTCATTGATTCATACGAACAGTTGTGTAAGGTCCTTGAAAATGAAGCCGACTTCATTGCCAAACATGGCCCGTCAATGGTTCCTGAAATTGACTTCGGTGAGGTACAAAAGAATGGTATGCTTCGCGTCATCGTTTAGGGGGTTTAGGCACATGATTGACTTGCTCTTCAGGCGGCAAACTTCCAGAGGACTTCGCAGACTTGGTCAGAGATCGCGGATGCGTAATCTTGCGAAATGTAGTTCCAGAAGAGCAGGCCGTGAGATGGGAGCACGAGCTCATTGAATACACCAAACGACATCCCGATGTTGGGGGCATCCCAATTCACAACCCTCAGAATTGGAGTCTTTGGTGGACGCCGGCCCAGGTGCAGATTCGAAGCCACCCTCGCGTTTTGGAAGCCATGGGGTGTGTAAGCCAGCTGTGGAAAGTCAATGATCCTACGTTACCTGTGGATTTGAGCAGTCAGGTCGCGTACCCGGATCGGTTTCGCATTCGAAATCCCTCCAAGGACGCAGAGTACACTCTGCCCTATCATCTTGATAGCGGAGCCATCGAACGATGGGAAGATCCAATAAACAGGTCCAACTATCGTGCCATCTTTGAAGGCGACTGGAAGAATTGGGATGGCTGGGTAGCCGACCAGAGAATTGAGGCAAAGTCCGACCTCTATCATATAGGCAATAGTTGTTCGTGCTGGAGATCGTTGCAAGGTTGGTTATCTCTAGCTCACTGCAACACTGGTGAGGGAACACTCCGAGTGCTTCCCAATCTGAAGGCTTCTGTGGCCTACATGATGCTTCAACCGCTTTTCCATTCTGGACAGTTTGACAACACACAGCCTACTTTTCCTGGTGCTGTCCCTGGCAACACTCAATTCAAACCAACAACTGACTTCCATCCTCATTTGGCCATGGAGAAATCCGTTGTGGGCATTCCTCCTGTTCGACCCGGAGATTACGTTTACTGGCACTGCGATCTCATCCACGAAGTGGACAGGTTCAACTGGGGAACACGCAACTCAAGCGCCGTGTATAACGCCTGCAATCCGCTGACGCCATATAATATTGACTCTATATTATCAATCCGGGACGATTTCAACCAATGCCGTGTGCCACGCGACTTTGCCGGCTCGCCCGCTCTCAAAGGGCTGGAGTCAGACCACGCTGATCATGGCGCGCGGCTTGAGAACATATTGAGTGAGGAAGGACTGAGAGCCATGGGGTTGAAGAAATTGGACGTCGATGAGGAGGGCTTAACCGATGGTCAACGAGAAGTGCGTCGGCTGGCAAATGCAAAGTTGGGCTTTGTTTGAAAGTGGACTTGAGAGGGCGGAGTTATTTTTAGATACTAAGTGTTCTTTCCAACCATTTGTTTGTTGGTACTTCCTTTGGTATCCGAGATTTCGATGTAGTCCAGAAGGGGGCGGGGTATTCGGCTGTGTCTGTACAAGGAGCAGCTAGACTTTACAGTAACTCTGGATAGATAGAACGTCTTAGCATTTTCAACACGGGCACTTCATGCTACATGCTATACGTCTCGCCTTGTAAGCATAGTAACTGCTTCCGTCGATTTAGGTGCGGAGATATCCGCCTATGGGAGCAACAGGGACGAAACACCGATTTCATCGAAGCTGTGGGCTGATTGATATCGTGAGATTAAACACGCGGTGAAAAGAAGTTGTGGCGGGCTTTGGATGGTATTCACTACTAGAAGGGAAAGAAAGGATGGGGAAAGAATGTGACAGCCAGGGAGAGTTTGGAGTCCTCTCCTGTGCTACAGTGTTAGCGGCTTAGCAATTATCGGCTCTACTGCGACATTTCATGCGTCAATTCGCCTAGCGCTCAAGATCCAGCACCTCAACATCATTCTGCTCAACATGCGCCGCCTCATGATGAATATTAACCCATACGCTTGAGCTCAGGATGATGGGCCCAGCTTCGTTAGGTTTCCTGGACAGGTCGCCCAGCCAAATGGTAGATCTGAAAGCCCCCAATCATACTCACATATCTCCTACCTGGCTTAGTACCATTCCCCTCTCTCTATCAATCTGAAACAAGCATTGGTGTAGCGGAACGTTCGTGTCGCAATGTTTTCTTAATGTCCATTCATTCAAGGAGAATTTGTGTTCGTTCTATCGACGTGAGGATGCTCGCATTTCAGCAATATATCACGCGAATGACAGCACGAAAGAAGCCCAAACTCCACACCAATCTTGACGAGCTTGCAAAGATGTGCACGGACAGAGATCTTGATAGATGAAGCAGATTGCAGAGAAAGGAAAAAAAAAGGCTTGCACCCCCCATTCCAGATCAACCGCATCTTGGAATTCCCTACTTGGCGAGGCTCTTCGGGGGCTCCGTGGGAGGCCCCTCGGGGGTGATGTAGCACTTAGTCATGCCGCCGTCGACCACAAAGTCGGTACCGTTGACGAAGCTGCTCTCGTCGCTGGCAAGGAAGAGCACGGCTTGTGCCTGCTCGACTGCCTCGCCGAATCGGCCGGTCGGGAAGTGGATCTCGCGGCGCGCGCGCTTGGCTGCATCGTCGCCGAGCCAGTCCTGAAGAAGGGGGGTGCTGCTGATGTCGGTCTCAACCCATAGCGAATACTATACAAAGGAACTCACTTTAGTGGAGCCGGACAGAGCGAGTTGAACCTGAAGCCCTCCCTCGCGTGGGTGATGGCCAGCTCCCTCGTCAGCGCCATCACAGCACCCTTACTCGCCGTATACGCAAGCTGGGGCGTCGCACTGCCCACGATCGCCACCACACTTGCAGTATTGATGACGCTTGCAGTCTTCTTCGCATGCTTCCTGAAGCTCAGCACGGCATGCTTGCTGCCGAACCACACGCCTTTGACGTTGATCGCCTGCGTCAGATCCCAGATCTTTTCGGGGGTGTCGATGGCATCGGCGTCATCAGCGTGCATGATTCCGGCATTGTTGAAGATGACGTCGAGGCCGCCCCAGGAATCCACGTGCTCGACCATAGCCTTGACGTCGGCTTCCTTGGACACATCGGTGATTTTGGTCTCTACCTTCTTGGCTTCTGGGACCACTTCTTTCAGTTTGGCGGCGGCTTTTACAAGGGCTGGGCCGGAGATGTCGGCCATGAGCACGTTGGCGCCTTCTCGGGAGAAGAGAATGCATGTCTCCAGGCCGATACCGCTGTCATGGAGTTAGTGGTGATGGGATGGTAAACGTTTGTGGGATAATCTAAGAAAAGAGTGGAGTCATCTTGTAGTCTTAGAAATGGATATCAGAGGGGTATCAACGGTTCGGCGAGCTTTCCACCCAAAGTAGGACTGAGCGATGGATGAACTAAGGGTAAGATAGATTTTGCATGAAAATTGAGAGCAGGTATGAAATTCTCCAAAGCTCGAACACGAAGTGATATGATAGCGAGATGCTTACCCTGCTGCTCCCGTGACGACGCAGTTCTTGCCTTCGAGACGGCCCATGTTTGAATGGATTGGTTTTGGAAGTCGAAAATTGGTGCAGGTCGAGACCCTGTTTCCAGGTCAGGAAGACAAGCCAAGGTCTTGAGGTCGCTATAGGAGGAGAATGGCAAAGTATGACTAATATTAACTGCAGTGTATTATCCCGTGCATCTGAAGAATGAAGAACGGGAATCAAGCACAGAACCACTTACCGTTACCAAGATGAAGCAAGAAGAGCAAGAAGAGAGATGTCGCAGTTAGGTGAGAAAGAGCAGACGTTGAAGCGTTGGAGTACGGAAGCTGTGGTGAGGAATGTCCGGGTAGGTTCGCCGGTGGGAGTCCATCGCAGTCACGCGTCCCGATAATCGGCCCAAAGTGGATTGTGTTAGATAAGAGTTAGATCCAATGGCGGCCCCATTTGCTGAACCTATCATGTTGATCTTGGGCGGTGTGTTCGCGAAGAAGGTGTGACATGTCGTTAACCATGGCGACGACGGCTACGATGCGAACTCTAAGACGCGTGATGCTTTTAAGTCAGGCCCGTGGAGCGGCGACAACGTTGCGGGAGACGGACCCCGCCAATCAATATAAGGCGGGGTCGTCGCTGGCACACGTTCAATTTGAAGGGCGACGAGGCAATAAGGCCGGACTTCTTCTTTACTGGGACATCTGCCCTATAGCGTGTGTTTTCGTCCATTCCTTGTGTGTATATATACCGTACCACTACCGCCCCAGATATCGCGAATCATCCCCAATTCAGGTATGACCTCATCCATGTCTCAATGCCAAGGCCGCTCCAAAGCGCACCCCTCATTGGCCCGAGCTTGCCTATCTCACAAACCTGCTTGCCTGCTAGGGAAGCTCGATGCGGCTACAAACACACTTATCTTCATCTTAATCCGACCTCCATCCTGCCTTTGGAGAGCTACCTCTTTCGCCAATTCCACCTCAGGCCTCGCCCACAATGCCCGACCAGATCGACCCCTCCACGATAACCGTCGAATCGCTCCCGGAGCTCCTCAAAAATGACAAGGCCGTCAAAGTCGCCGGCATTGACGTCGACGGCGTGCTGCGCGGCAAGCTCATGGCGAAGAAGAAGTTCCTGTCTATAGCGCAGGATGGCTTCGGCTTCTGCTCCGTCGTCTTCGGCTGGGACATGCACGACCAGACGTACTTCAAAGAGCTAGCCATCAGCAACAAGGAGAACGGGTACCGCGACTTGATTGCCGTACCGGACCTCAGCTCCTTTCGACGTATACCATGGGAAAACAACGTCCCGTTCTTTCTCATCTCGTTCTCGGACCCGGATACAAAATCGAGCTTGAGCGCGTGTCCGAGAAGCTTGCTGAAGCGCACGGTGGATAAGCTGAAGGAGAACGGATATGGGGCTATGGCTGGAGGTGAGTACACATATCCCATCCCTTCACCACCACCACCACTCCCTGTGTTCTCAGTCTGAGAAATCAGCCAGGTCTACTCCCAGGAGCATCAGCTAACCACCTTGCTCTCACCACGTAGCTGAATACGAATTCTACCAAT
This sequence comes from Beverwykella pulmonaria, assembly GCA_001599595.1. Classification (NCBI taxonomy): domain Eukaryota; kingdom Fungi; phylum Ascomycota; class Dothideomycetes; order Pleosporales; family Melanommataceae; genus Beverwykella; species Beverwykella pulmonaria. The sequence continues at coordinate 3,641,636 of BCHH01000002.1, forward strand.
TCCGAGCACCCCAGGCACACGATGGTCCAACGGCGGAACGCAACTCCTCCTCGACGGCTTCCTTCCTGCGCGAGAACCCCGTGAACTCCCTGCCGAGTCTCACAGAGGGCATGTTCGGATACAGCATAACGCGGCCGGTGCACAATCAAGACTACTACTACGGCATCTTCGATGCTTGTATAGACTTCAATTGCGGGATCGAGGGATGGCATACGGAGAGCGGACCTGGTGTGTTTGAAGCTGTAAGCACGCCGTACCTTCCGTGCTTTCAAGGCAGAGCTGACTGATGTCCTTGCAGGCCCTTGAATTCGGCGAAATAACCGCCATGGCCGATAAAGCCTCCCTCTTCAAGCTGGTCGTCAAATCCCTCGGCTCCAAATACGGCATTACACCCTGCTTCATGGCGAAGCCTCGCGAAGGCCTGCCCGGCAACTCGGGACACATGCACGTTTCCATCGTCGACGACGCTGGCAAGAACCTCTTCTTCCGCGAAACGCCTGACGAGGAGCACAAATGGCAGGACCTAAAACACCTCTCCGACTTGGGTAGACACTTCCTCGCAGGGCTGATAGATGGACTTCCGGATATTATGCCGATTCTCGCGCCCAACGTAAATAGTTACAAGAGGCTGGTAGAAAACTTCTGGGCCCCAGTGACAGTATCTTGGGGCCTGGAGCATCGCGCCGCCTCCATCCGGCTTATTTCCCCGCCCACCTCTTCGCCCAAAGCAACCCGCTTCGAAGTCCGTGTCCCTGGCGCAGACACAAACCCGCACTTCGTGCTCTCGGCAATCCTGGCCCTCGGCTGGCGCGGCATCACTAAGAAAATGGAGATTGGGGTTCCGCCGCTGGGTAAAGGGGAAGACGTAGGCGGGAAAGCAGACCAGGGGGTGCGGTTGGCCAAGAGTCTGAAGGAGGCGACGGAGCGGTTTATGAGGAAGGAGAGTGTGGCGAGGGAGGTGTTTGGGGATGAGTTTGTGGAGCACTTTGGCGGCACGAGACAGCATGAGATTAAGTTGTGGGATGAGGCGGTTACGGATTGGGAGGTCAGACGGTATATTGAGACGGTTTAGGCCGTGACTGATAGATTTGTGCGTTTGGAATTTTGGCCTCATTAGCATGTCTTTGATACCTCTCACACTTTTTGGAAATTCGATTGTTCTACGCAATATGTGGATTGCTCTTCGTGGCATTATGAGTATTGTATATTCCCATGTCCGAAGAGAATGCTAGGGGAAAGGGGATCAACTTTGCCTGCTAAACCCTCGTCATAGTCCAATAACCCCTTTCAATCCCCTAACCTTGCCCCTCCCATTCCCATACCCCAACCACACGACCCCCTGCGCCATCCTCCACGCCCTCTCCGCAGCTCCCGTCCCCTTCAACGGTAAATCCATCGGGGGCGGAATGCTCGTCTTGACTCCAGGCCACCTATCTCTCGTAATGGCCTTCTGATTACATACGCCCCTCAGTCCCTCCTTGCCAGCAAACCGCCCGTACCCACTGCCCTTCACGCCTCCAAAGGGTAGCTGCACCATGTACGTGACTGCGAAGTCGTTGACCGCCACCATGCCGGCGTGTACTTCTCGGACTACCTTCTCGAGGTCCGCGGTGCGGGAACCGTAGACGCTTGCCCCTAGGGCGTAGGGTGTGGAGTTCGCGATCGATATAGCGTCGTCTACATTCTTGGCGCGCATGAGTAAGAAGACAGGGGCGAAGAGCTCGGTTTGGGCGATTCGCATTGTGGGCGTAACGTCGGCGATAAAGGTGGGCTGGAAGTAGTGGCCGCGGGGGAAGTCAGGGTTGTGATATTGCTTTCCGCCAGCGAGGAGACGCGCGCCCTGGGCCACGGCATCCTGGATTAGCGCTTCGAGGTTGGGGAAGTTGGCGGCGGAAATGGATGCCCCGATATCAATGGGGGTGTCCGTGGAGGCGTGCAGGATGGAGCCTGGGCGGAGGGCGGATATTAAGGGAGTGAGATGTGTAATGAGACGTTCGTAGACGTTTGGGAGGGCGATGACGCGTTCAAGGCCAATACAGTTCTGGCCTGCGGATTGGAAGGTGCCGCGCATGAGAATACTGCAGACGCGTTTGAAATTACTGTTGGAGAGATCATCAAGGATAATGGCGGGGTCTTTGCCCCCGAGCTCGACACATACAGGTGTTAAGGCTTTCGCTGCTGATGCGCAGACATGGTGAGCAACGGGGCGTGAGCCGATGAATGTGATGTGTGCTATATCCGGGTGGGAGGTCAAGTGCTCGGCGACGTTGGGCCAGCAATTGACAGATTGGACGATGTGGGGCGAGTGGCCGCACGCGGTGAGGGCTGAGGTCGCGATGGAGGCGAAGTAGCTGCTTGACCAGGCGGTGGCTTCAGATCCTTTGACAATGATGGCGTTGCCGGCGAAAATGGAAGCGATGACGGGGGAGATGAGGTTGTGGAACTAGCGGTATTTAGATTGAGATTCAACCTCCCACCAGGGAGCATATAAATGAGCTTACGGGATAACTAGAAATGTCAGACAAAATGGTCGAGTAAAGCGAAGGGGTAGGAGACTCACTTCCAGCTCACACAAGCCGCCACAACCCCCAACGGCTGCCAAATGACCTCATTCTTCTTGTACATCATCAAGAAATTGGTCGGCCGCTTCTCCGGCCTCAATGCCTCCTCCCCATGATCAATCGTCCACTTCAATTTCTCAGCCGTAACCAGTATCTCTCCTAAACTCGCATCCACCATGGTCTTCCCGGAATCGAGACACGCGACGCGTGCGATCGTCTCTTGGTTCTCCAGCACAAATCTAGGCCCATGTTACCACAGCATTCGTAGCTTGTAGGGTTGATGGATGTACTTGAGCATAGTCTTGAGGACCCTCCTCCGCTCCGCGAATGTGGTCTTCATCCATTGGACCTGGGCTTCCTTTGCTTTGGCGATTGCGCGGTCGATGCTGTCTGCGGTGGAAGGGTTGACGCGTCCTAGAGACTCGCCTGTTGCGGGACAGTAGCATTGGATGAGAGAGGATCCCGAAACCTATGCATCCAGTCAGCCAGATGCCATAATGTAGCTTTAGAGGAGGAACACCACCTTCAGGGACGGCGCTTCGAGGACCTCGCCCTTCCAGCCCGGCTGAGCTTGCGCGGGTGGGGTGACATGGTAGGGCACACCAGCTTCTGGGTCGGTACGGAGGAAGTAGTAAGAAAAGATGAGCGCCGCGAGACTGATTGCGCCGAGGATGTAGGAGCGATACTCCTCCATGGCGCGCGCAATTGGGACGTTGATGGCTTGAACTTTGGACTGGACCGACCACACAAATGATTTTGAAGCTACGGGCGGAACTGTTTCCGGAAGGGGCTAGTACCCTATTTGATCTACTGTATAATAAGAACGGTATACACCATCACTCCCCTAAGGGGGAAAGGAAGCATGCCACAAACTCCACGCATTTACTGAGCTACACTTTCTATACACAGGTTCGCCATGCAGGCGATAGACGATATCTTAAAGCATACCCAAACGCCAAGTCATCCATATATAAACACCAATACCATGCGTCCAATGCCAAAATATCTACCCCACCCACTCCACCCTTTCGCCTTCTATAACCTATCCGTCCACCTCAGACCCCCACCTCCAGGTTTAACCCCCGATTTCCTCTCTGAGCCCGCGAACTTTTTCTCGTCCTCTTCCCACTTCTTACGCTGGACTCTCCTCCTGGCCGAAAAGGCTCTGGCGAACTTCCACACCTCAGTATCAGCCAGGTTCCACTTCTCCACCATATCGATGATGTTCTTCATCTGCTGCGCTTTGCTTTTGATCGCTTCCCGCGCCTTCTGCAGGCGCTCTTCTTCGTTTTTGATCCACTTGTCTTCCGGCACTTCAACGCCTGGCAGCGGCTCTGGCATGCCGGATCGCGGGGACACGATGAGCTCGGATCTCGCGTTGGGGGAGACGGTTTCGTTGTCCTCGGATGCGAACTGCGGGAGGTTGAAGCCCAAGACGTAGTCCAGGTCATCGTGCGAGAGTCGCTCGGCTGTCAGCCAGAGCGACCTAGCTGCAGACTCGGGCGTAGCGACCGCGTCCTTGAAGTGGATGATGCGCTCTTCTTCGCTGACTTCTTCGCCGAGGATTTCCTTGGTCGTCTCGAACAGCCACAGGTTGCGCTTTGCTGACCTGCGCAGGAACTCCTGATCCAGCGTGTCGCGTGTGTAGTGGAGAGATGTCAAGGTGTAAGGGTGCGGGACGGTGCCAACGGTGTAGAGTGTCGATGCGTTCTTGTACGAGGGAATAAGCTGGAGTTTCATCGGCTTCGCTGGATTGCAGGAGGTGCACTTCGGCCGGTTTGGCGGGCACGATTTCGGGATCGGGGTTGTGGGGCATTGAGTGAGGTTGCGGGCTATGTCAATGGCTTTGTACATCAGGGCCGTGGTGTGCTCCGGCAGGGGTTTGATAACAGCGACTCCGTCCGTGAAGGTCTCCTGGAAGGTAAGGTGGAGGTGCGAGTTGATCAGGTGCCGGAGCAGATCGAGTCCTTCCGCCATGGTGGTGTTGGTAAGCTTGTCCGCAACGGTTTTGTACTGGTCCTGAATGATATCGGTAGAATAGTAAGCAATGCCATCGGCCTTTTTATCCTCCTTGATATCCTCCTTGGGAAGCGTGTGGATCATGACGCCGCCCTCGAGCTTGCTCAGCACTTCGATTTTGTCCTTGTTCGCAGTCATGTTCTTGAAAAGCGGGTCCTCGACGAACTTCTTGACTGCGTCGTTGACTGCGGCTCCCTCGCCAAAGAAGACACCGTTCTTCAGCGTGCCGATCCAGGACAGCTGGGGATACCGGTTCTTCCGGAGGAAAGCCAGCATGGGGTTATCGCGCTGGGCCATGGGAAGGGCCAGCCAATTGGCCAGGATTCCGCTACCCATATGCCCCCAAGCCATCCACCGCATGATCTCCAGCTCCATCTTGGGGTCGAGCTTCAACCGCTGCACGAGCTCGTACTGTGGGTGCTTCATGGCGTCTGCGCGAGACAGCACCTGTGGGCGGAAGCCCTGGCCCCACCAGGCTCTCCGCCATGTCAGAATCAGCCTGTTCTCCGCCTTGGACACGGCTTTGTCCTGCTTGCTCGGGGCATCGTAGTAGGTGTAGATGGGAGGCCGTTCCAGGAGGGGCGGGAGCACGGCGCGGTTCTCGTCGAGCGTGGTGGAGTAGGAGAAGGGGCTGCGCCACTTGAAGTCGTTGAACCACTCGATGGCTCGGTACGAACTGGAAACCGTGGTATTTGGCTGCACGGGCGGCTTGTGCGCGGACGGCCCAAAGGGATTGGGGACAGAGGGCAGGCTGGGCAGGTCTGGTATGCTCGGGATGTGAGGGTTCTTGATGTGGTCTACCACGTCGTCGTAGGTGGGTATGTCCTCGGAGGTAGGCGTCCCAAAGAGCCCCAGCGTGAGTATGACAAAGGCGACCACAGCCAGAAGCAGCTGGAACCTCCTCGGGGGCGTCTGGAGCCGTATGGGGTACCCGAACAGGGTGCGTTGCACTGGCATTTTGGAAGGGCGGACGGGTGAACCGACGTGAGAGAAGGGACGGTTTATCACGACATTGGCGCGAGAGAGAACCCCTGAACCGACCTGGGGCCAAGTAGCAGGGGAGGGAGCCCGCCAGCTGGGCGAAGACGGGACACGGCAGCCAGTGCAAGGAAGCGCAAAAGCGCAGAGTCGTGCGTCTTGCACGCACACGCGTCACGGGAAGACGGCGCCGTGGGTGTCCATGCGACGCGACTACGCCGGCTCAACCGCCGGAGCTACCATCAGGGCCGAAGCTACCATCAGGGCAGGGCTGAGGCGCTGGCGAACTGTGCCCCGGGAATTTTTGGGCTCGGTCCGATATCGCACTCACCCGAGAGAGTGCCATGCGTCACATTTTCTTCGTGCGCGTGTTTACCACACGACCACCTAAGGAAGTCACGACAGGATGAAAACTCTTTCTCCACGGTAGCCTCTTCGCTTCCTCCTATACCTCAGCAATCGCCTTTGTCGGGCAAGAGAGAGAGTAGCTTCCACCACCTCACATGCGACCCCACCACCACCACACCACTACCCACCCACCCGCAGACATCAATTGACCGCAACCATGGCCTCAGAGCCTGTCCCCGACATCCCAGATCCCACAGCCGACCTGCATTGGTCCGACTTCAAGGGCCCCATCCACGAGATATTCGCCGCGAACGCCAAAAAGCACCCCGACCGAGCATGCATCGTCGAAACTGCCACAACCACCCATGCAGAGCGCACATTCACATACAGGCACATCTTTGAGGCCACATCGGTGCTGTCCCATCACTTTGTCCAGCATGGCATCCAGAGGGGGGAGGTGGTCATGATCTTTGCCCATCGTGGCGTCGATCTCGTCGTGGCTATCATGGCCGTGCTTGCCGCCGGCGCCACCTTTTCAGTGCTAGATCCACTGTGAGAAAGTCGGAGAGTTTTCTCCTTGCCGCATGCTAACGCCAGACGTAGATACCCACCAGACCGCCAGTGCATCTACCTGGAAGTCTCTCAGCCCCGCGCCCTCGTTGTCATCGACAAGGCCACGAGAGAAGCAGGACCCATCTCAGACCAAGTGCGAAACTACATATCGGAAAATCTCGATCTAAGAACCGAGGTGCCGGCCTTGCAGCTGAGAGATGATGGCTCCCTCGTCGGAGGGCTCAAGGGCGGCAAGGACTGTCTGGACGAACAACAGAAGCAGAAGGCGGACCTCCCAGGCGTACTAGTAGGGCCCGACTCAACGCCTACGCTGTCGTTTACTTCCGGGTCCGAGGGAAAGCCCAAGGGCGTCAAGGGGCGACACTTCTCATTGACCCACTACTTCCCCTGGATGGCAGAGACCTTTGGACTGTCAGACAAAGACAAGTTCACCATGCTGTCGGGAATTGCACACGACCCGATCCAGCGAGACATATTCACTCCCTTGTTTCTGGGCGCACAACTGCTGGTTCCCAGCAAAGAGGACATCCAGCACGAGAAGCTGGCAGAGTGGATGCGCAAGTACGGCGCGACAGTGACACACCTGACCCCGGCCATGGGTCAGATTTTGGTCGGAGGCGCATCCGCCGTTTTCCCAAGCCTGCACCACTCCTTCTTCGTCGGCGATCTCTTGATCAAGAGAGATTGTAGGAGGCTGCAGGACCTCGCTCCCAATGTTCGCATTGTCAACATGTACGGCACTACCGAAACACAGCGAGCCGTGAGCTTCTACGAAATCAAGAGCAGGAATGAAGAACCCGACTTCCTCGACAATCTGGGAGAAGTCATCCCCGCGGGGCGAGGCATGAACAATGTGCAATTACTCGTCGTAGATCGCGAAGATCGGAACAAAATCTGTGAACCCGGCCAGAGCGGCGAAATCTACGTCCGAGCAGGTGGGCTAGCCGAGGAGTATCTGGGGCTACCCGACCAAACCACTTCCAAATTCGTCGCGAACTGGTTCGTCGACCCCAACACATGGGTCGAGGCAGACAAAAAGACGGTCGAGAGTCAATCCGAGCCTGAGCCGTGGAGGCAGTTCTACAAGGGACCGCGGGACAGGCTCTATCGGTCTGGCGATCTAGGCCACTACGGAGTCGATGGAAACGTGCACTGTACTGGGCGAGTAGATTCGCAAGTGAAGATTCGAGGATTCCGGATTGAGCTCGGAGAGATCGACTCTCACCTAGCCACCCATCCTCTGGTTCGCGAGAGCGTCACATTACTGAAGCGTGATGCGTACGAGGAGCCCACACTTGTTAGTAAGTAAAAAGCATGGGCATGAAACATACATACACCTAGCTAACTCCAAAAAAAAAGGCTACATCGTGCCTGAAATGAGGCGTTGGCAATTATGGCTGGAAGAGCGAAAGACCAAAGATAGCTTGACGGAAGATACGAGCATGGTGGCCATGTTGAAGAGGTTCAAGTATCTTCGGGATGATGTGCGAGAACATCTGAAGAAGAAACTCCCAGCATACGCTGTTCCATCCGTCTTGGTACCACTCATTCGATTCCCACTGAACCCGAACGGCAAAATCGACCGCCCCGCGCTACCTTTCCCTGAGCCGCAACAGCTAGCCGCAGCTGGAGCGAGGCGGCCTTCACAGCTTGGCGCAGCACTCACTTCGACAGAAAAGACGCTAGCCGGCATCTGGGCAGATCTCCTAGGTGACCGTGGTGTCACCGCCGATAGCATAAGCGGCAGCGACTCATTTTTCGACCTCGGTGGCCACAGTATCATCGCTCAGCAATTGTTCCTTAAGATACGACAACAGTGGAAAGACATCGATGTGCCCATGAACACCATCTTCCAATATCCCACTTTACGAGGCTTTTCCGCAAACATTGACCAGGCCCTGGACCCAATTGGTCTCCGATTGGACACTGGAGAAGCAATCGAAGATGACCAAGAAGACGAGGCCTACTCCCTAGATGCGCGCGAGCTCTCGAAGCAGCTGAGTGACTTCAAGACGAGAGAGCCCCTGAAACCGGGAGAAGAAGTCCACACGTTCTTGACTGGCGCCACAGGCTTTCTAGGCGCATACATATTGCGGGATCTTCTCTCACGTCCTGGGAAAGTCTCTGCCCTGGTGCGAGCGGACAACGCAGAGGCAGCACTGGGTCGCATACGGCAAACCTGTCAAGCCTACGGTCTTTGGGAAGACAGCTGGCAATCTCGCGTGGAAGCCCTGGTTGGTGATCTTGCATCCAAGCAGCCCAACTTTGGATTATCACCAGATGTCTGGAACGGCCTGGCTGATTCCGTCGACGTCGTCATCCACAACGGTGCATTGGTGCACTGGGTGCTCCCCTACTCAAGTCTCCGCAAGCCGAACGTCCTCTCCACAATCTCCGCTCTCCAACTCTGCTCCATCGGCAAAGCAAAGAACTTTGCCCTTGTTAGCTCCACATCCGTCCTCGACACGGAGCACTACGTCGAGCTTTCAGAAACGAGTGTGTCCGAAGGCGGGCCCGGCGTCCCCGAATCCGATGACCTAGAGGGCGCCCGCAAAGGGCTCGGCACCGGCTACGGGCAGAGCAAATGGGCCGCCGAATACCTCACGCGGCACGCCGGCAAGAGGGGACTCAGCGGCTGCGTGATCCGCCCGGGCTACGTAACCGGCGACCCTGTCTCCGGCACGACCAATACGGACGACTTCCTCGTCCGCATGCTGAAAGGCAGCATCCAGCTTTCATCCCGGCCATCGATCCCCAATACCATTAACATGGTCCCGGTGACGCACGTCTCGCGCGTAGTCGTAGCGTCCGCCTTCTCGCCGCCCGTCTCGCCCCTCGGCGTAGCACAGATAACATCGCATCCACGCATCACATTCAACCGCTTCCTCGGCGCGCTCGAACTGTACGGCTACGAAGTCCCCGAAATCACATACCCCTCCTGGAAGAAGAAAATGCAATCCTACGTCTCGGCCCAAACGGGCGCATCCTCGACCGCAAAGACGGAAGAACATGCCCTTCTCCCCTTATATCATTTCGTGACCGGGGACTTACCCGCCGACACAAAGGCCCCCGAGCTCGATGACAAGAATGCGAGGGAAGCGTTGAGGAGAGATATAGAGTGGACGGGCCAGGATTGGACGGCTGGGGGCGCGGTCAGAGAGGACACGATTGGTGTGTATTTGAGTTATTTGATCGAGTTGGGATTTATGCCGAGACCTGAGGGGACGGCGCTATGGAAGTTACCCGAGTGTAAGGTTAGTGCAGCGCAGAGGGAGGGCATGGTGAAGGTTGGCGGGCGTAGGGGTGTTTGATTTTGTTCCGTCCTTGATTTCTTTTTTTGGGAAAGAGTTATAGGGGGGATATACATGTCCAAGGCTAGATAAAAGTAAAATGGTCTGGTTACATAGGTTTCATGTCAGCTAGAAATACGACGGCGTTAAGACTGTGTGGTTGCGAAGGTCGATTCAATCCTGTTTAGAAAATGTTCTGGCAATACTACTATATGCCTACCAATACCAAGCCCCATATCTCTCTCACATCCGGTCATTCCCTTCATCAGTGACCTTCTTGACCAAAATTTCCGCCTCCTTCAGCACATCCGTCCCGACCCTCCACGTCCTTAACACAACGCCCTTATTCTTGAGCACCTGCTCCGCCCTCGCCCACCGCTGCCGCCACAATACCTCCCTCTTGCTCATTTCCGGGGGGTACTCTCCGTTTCCATTCCCACCTCCGCCTGACGTCGAACTTGTATTCGACCGATTGAGGAATTGTGTTGGCGCCGTCGTGGAGTAAGTAGCACCTGGCCGCGTTGACGGATACGGAACGGATGGCGCGTGTTGCCACGCCGAGGACGCTTTCGTGCCGACATAGCTAGCGGCAGCGAGCGGGTATGTAGTTATCCCTCGCTCTTTCTCGCGGCGCGGTGGCGGAGGGGGAGGGGGCGTCTGTTTGGTCGAGCCGCCGGAAGAGGTTTGGCCTGGTTCGGGGGAGGTCCAGTAGAGAGAGGAGGCGGCAGGGAGTTGGTTGTATGCGGAGAGGAGCTTGTCGCGGGCCATGCCTGCGTAGGTCTTTTCGGAAGAATAGGGCTGAGACTGGGGTTTGGGCCTTGGTTGGGGGTTTGAGGATGGAGTGGAGGATTGTTGGGTTAGAGGGCTGGGCTGGTAGATGTTGGAGGAGGGGCGGCGGGGACCGGGTGGCGGCGGTACTTTAAAGGGCGTTGTCGATGGTATCGGGGGGTCGCTTGAGGTGCTTCGTAGTGTGATGGGCTTTTTAGGGGGTATTGGAGGTGCGGATTTTGTGCTGGTTGTGGAGACGATCGAGCCACGCGATCTTCCTGTTTCTAGTTTCGTGTCTGTATTAGTGCGGCGAAGAGCAGGGTCAGTCTTAGGCCCATCATCGTCTGATGAGAAGTCTATTAGGTTTGCAACCGGCTCTGGGGGCGCTGGTTGAGTCCTTCGAGGAGGCAGCTTTGGCCTTAGCCCGGGGTGGTCCTGGTCGACTTCAGGGAATATCGACTTTGATCGCCTCTGCTCATCTTCCTCCATGTGACGCAGCGAAGCCTCCATGGCAGCTTTCAGTTCTGGATCATCATCTTGAGTGTCTCCTGGAGAGCCTGAGAATCGACTGGGCGTACTTCCGGATCCGCGCTGCGATGGTGAAGAGGACCTGTCGCCTGTCTTCGAGCCGAAAGAAGAGTCAAAGAACCCGCCTCCCTCTTCTGTTGTCGTGACATCTCGAATGAAGACCGCAATCACTCGGCCAGGGTTCTCCAGGACGAAATCGGTATACACTTCGAGATCCGCTTCGCCGCTATCTCCCACTAGCATAAATCGTCTATCAGGAAAGTCGCGAGCAATCTTGTCCAGTGTGCTCTTCTTCCGCTCTGCAACAGGCTCGAAGATACCTTGGAGCATGCCACTATACTGCTTGAGATGGAACGACCCGGGAGGAAGCCCGGCCATTTGGAAGTACTTCGAGATGACTGGATAGAGTTGCCAGGGCGCATTTGAGACGTAGTGGAATTTCACACCCATCTCTGCCATCCGGTTGTACCAGTCTTTCACGCCATCAATCGTGAGGTCGCCCAGGTCCCTGATGAATGCATTCCGGAAAATCTCGCGCGCGCCACTGCTGATTGCAGAATGTTTAATCGTATCATCGATATCACTGATCACGCTGACTCCATGTGATTCTGTGATGATGATCTCCTCCGTTGCGGACAACTTGTCTGATGCGAGAATGCGGACATGTGTGGGTACAAAATCTAACGCCGCGCTAATGCTGAAATGACCCGAAGGGTTGGTATATACGGTTCGCTGTTTGGAGATCTCGTCGTTGTAGAAAAAAACGCTGATAGGGGTGTTCGCCATGGGGATTGCGAGGAAGTGTCGCAGTCTCGCCATCAAACGCTGATTCGCTTCCGCAAGCTCCGCTGGACTCATGTCGGATGGCTGGTTCCATGACTCTCTTTTCTGCAACAGCTTGATGCCATCATCGCTTCTCAGAGAATTGTTAGAGGGAGTATGGGCGAGCTGGTGGGGGCGCAGGTTGCCTTTCGAGTCTGTAGTGCGGACGCTTTCTCGACTCTGCGCACGGTACGTTTCTGTAAAGTCATCGTCTGGGGCAGGTTTCTCGCTATAAGCCCCCTTCGCTGCCGTCTCCGCCTCCTTCTCGCCTTTCCTTAGAATCTCTTGGGCTTCCTTGGCAGCTAGTTCCTCGTCGCGTTGCGCTTGTCGCATGTGCGCTCGTTCTCGAAGACCAGTGTGGCCTGGGCTTGGCTCCCTGCTACTTATGGGGCTTACAGATGAGCTTGAGGGCTTTGCGCCAGCGGGTGGTGCCTGAATTCCCACCAGCTGTCGTGCAAGACCGATAAATAGCCTCTGCTTTCTCGACATTTGCCCTTTGTGCGGCGAGTAGATCCATCCTCGGATATCCACATCTACAACAGCGTTGTCGTCCTCGTAGTTGTTCCACTGCTGCTTCCAGAATTCGGCGTCTCCAGCTCCGGCCGAATCTCGCACGTCGCGGCCGTCGCCAGGGGCTTCTTGTACGGTGCCTGGTTCTGCTTCGGGCTTTGGGGGTCAGATAGAGAAGGTTTTTAGAGTAGATGTCATGCTTGCCTTTCGCTTGACATGCTTCCGTGCGTAGCTCGGAAACAGTATCATCTCCTCCTCCCCACTCCGCACAATGGCTGCGTCCGAAAAGCTTCCCGGTGTATCGTCGTCATATTCATACGCAGCGTCCCTTCTGCTGAAGCCAGGCGCATACTGTTCCGTGTACGACTGTCTCATTTCGTTGGCCGCTTTAAGGTACCCCGCCAGCTTCCTCCTTCTAGCACCTGGCTGTCTGCCCGCATCGCTGTCCTGATAACTCATCGCTGTCTTGTTGGATCCGACTGCACCGGGGTTCTGCGTCAGCTTCTGCCGTCGCAGGCGAGCCTCATTTTCAAGGTAATGGGTGCCTAATAGCTTCCTCGTACTGCCGCGTAATCGCTGGAGAATGCCCGGCTTCCTAGCGAGTTTGAGGGCCTGCCTATAGACAATGTACTTGTATATACGCGCTTGTGACCGGCGCTTGAGGGAGGGTAGCGTCTCGTGGCGGAAACGGAAAAGCTGATCGTGTGTCCGCTTACTGGTGTGGGGGAAGAGGTAGCGGAGGAATGACGAGGTGCTGTGGGCGGAGGGCTTTCGGCGGAAGGGATACTTGGGCATCCAGGTGGATGCTCACGATATGTCCTGATCGCAAAGGTTAATTGGGGGAAGAAGAGAATGGCAGTGTGACATGGCAAAGCTGGAATCCCGCCGCAACGTCATTGCCGCTCGCTAATTCACGTGTGCGCACGAGCCATGCGTTTCCTCTTAGACAGGCAAGCTTGAAATCTACAAACCTCGCGAAAAATTGGAACTTATAGTATATGAAATTTTATACATGGAACTACGAAAAGATTCTATCCCAAATCATATTACTATGGTCTGTTGATTGTCTAGAATTTTGTCTGGACCCTCTATTCTACCAATCCCTTACAGATTCTCCGAATGTATCGCCCGCTACCTCACCTAAAGCTTGTAGCTAATCTGAGTGCCTCTGTCACAGCTGGAACATTCTTCTCTAACACTTCTATGATCTCGTTCCAGACCCGGAGAGCAATTTTTTTATTCACTTCCCCTGCAAGACTGGGTGCAATAGGCTGAACAATATCACTTTTCCAGAAACGACCATGGACTCGCTCGCCCTCAGTTGTTGCGCTGACAAGAGTTCGTGATCCTTGTTCTGGCGTGCGCATCATGATCGCCGCAATTATGGCAAGGATGAGTTTGACCCCAGGAAACTGCGTCTCACGGGCAAGATCCGTTTTGACGAAACCTGGGCAGGTAGAAGTGATGATAACATCCTGTGATGAGACCATTTCAGCGAGCCTATTGGTAGCGTACATCAGGAAGAGTTTTGTGATGGTGTATTGCGAGTCGGGGTTGAAGTTCTCGGCTTGGTTGTAGGCTTGGAGGAGGCTGGGTTCCTGGAGGAGTGGGGTGAGAATTTTGGCATTCATGATGAGACCGGAGTTGACGAATTCCAGGACTGGTATCTTGCCAGTCAATGATTTCGACGCCTTGAGCTTGGGAAGCAGTAAGATCCCGAGTAGCATACTGGACAGGACATGGACTTGCAGATCCTCTTCCCAACCAAGCTTCGACTGCACAAATTTGACCTTGCGAACTCCGGCGTTCAGGACGGCAACGTTAAGATGATCAAGGCCTTCCGCACGCTTCAAAAAAGCTACAACGCTGTCGTAAGAGTTCATGTCCAGTTGCCAGACCTCCAGCTGATCCTTCTTTCCAATCCTGGTCTCGATGGCGGCCTTTGCTGCATCGCCCTTCTGCGGATCTCGAACAGCCAAGATGACTTTCGAGGCTCCCAGGGCAGCAAACTTGGAAGCCGCTTCAAACCCGATGCCAGAGTTGGCGCCCGTAACGACAACATTCTGACCAGCAAACGACTCGCTAACGACTTTCCCTGGGCTGATCCATTTCCCTTTGAGAACATTGAACAAAAATGATGCAGCCATAGGGGTCCACGAAAGGTTAATGCTGTTCGTCCTGGTTGAGAAGATAAAGTAGAGAGATAGAAAAAGGTTCTACCACTCTAGAGATGTGGAATTGGAGAATTGCTTGTTTGATGCATGAATGGTGCAAGACCAATGCAGATGTGAGGAAAAGAGAAGCGCTTCAGAGACTTGGAACGGGAATGAAATGATCAAGAAAGAAATTTAGGAATCAGACATATTTATATACTTAGCATCTCCTCATTAGTACATCCGAATATGTTTCTGCTTCTCATGGTCGTTGATGTACTGTAATCGTAAATTCTGATGATGTTATGTGAAATCTCTAATACCGAAGAGGAAGCGGTAACAACGGGCAGGATGCCGTCCATTTGCTCAAAAAGTGTAAATTCTCAGTGTCCACGTCCCAATCTAGGAATGGTGGTTTTGTTTACGGAAACCGTATTCCTTTCTGACGCCCCTCCCTAATCATCAAAAGTAGTCTCATAGATCGCGGGGACGGATTGCGGGTTTCGTCCGAACTCAAGGGATGATTTGTAAGATTACTGTCTTGATACAAATGAAGACCCGTGGCTAAGTCTGGTAGCGTCTCGCCGACGGTAATAGAAAATAGACTGATCGGAGGTGGTGGTGATAAAAAGGAGAGGGAGGGGAGAGAGAATGCGCTAACCTTTAAATGTGCAAGCGCCTTGGCACAAAATTGGCTGTGATGTCGACCTTGACATGTTGACAGTAACACGCGTATCCAGGTGAAGGCAGACGGAAACGCCCACCCCTCACCATGCTTGCTCTATCTACACCCACCCCTCGAAGCCGCTAAACTCCCTCCTAATCCATCGAGGACACCACGTTTGGAGAGTCATCAAGCATGTCTTTCAACCCAAACCAGCCCCACGGCAGGCCCCCCGCTGGAGCTCCTCCAAACATGGCTGCCAGCTTCAACGCGATGCTGCAGCGCTCTCTCCAAGATCAAGGGCCATCTGAACCTGTTGTTGAGGCCCCTAGTAACCCACCGACCGCCATTGGTGAGATTCTGGCCCGTTCATCCTTTTTTCGAGATTATCATTGCTAAATCATTTGACCGCAGGATACGGAGGTGTATATAATGCCACGCCGCCCGCACAATTCGCCTCTCCGAACGTTCTCGGTGGCGCCAGAGGCCAGGCGCCTCAGCAGATACTCCCCGTAGATCTACCACCGCAAGCGTTCCTCACCTCTGCTATGCTCTTGGATATGGTTGACAGTACGGATACTTACTACATGGACATTTGGCTAGAAACACATTGTTGACGCGCTAGCAGAGAAAGTCGATGTTTTGCTCCGCGATGAAAAAGAGTACATTGGGATACTGCGGTCCTACGACCAGTTTGGTAGATTCTCCCATCACCTCGACTGCCCCACATTATAACTAACGCTGCTAGCAAACCTCGTGCTCACCGAATGCTACGAGCGCATAGCCGCCCGCAACCCCGAAGCCATCGAAGACCCCACGATCCCCAAGTGGTTAATATGCGACGTCAAACTCCCTGGCGTCATGACAATTCGCGGCGAAAACGTCACCATTTGCGCTACCGTAGATCTCGACCGGGAAGACAGCCCTAGGGGAGTTACAGTTGCATCTGAAAAGGACGTGAGGGCCCTTGCAGCAGCACAGAAGGCGGAAAAGAGTACTTCGGATGCCCGAAAAGCGACGGCACTGAAAAAAGCTGGCATAGAACCAGGCTTTGGAATGCAGGGCTAGAGATGTTCATGAACATGCATTGGTGGCTCAGACTACTACTATCTATGATTACACGAAGCTGTGCAAAGCTGGTTTGGCTCACGAGGACATGACGATCAGGATGTACGCCTGATATATCAATAATACCAGGACACCAAAGAGTCAGTTAGAAATGATCTCGCAGTGAAACTGGAATATATTGAGGGCTTTCAGGTGAAGCCATACTCGGAATAGCGACAGGACAACCAGTGCGAAGCAAGCTCAGTCTATATTCGAAGACAAGCCTTGTAGGACACACACAATTGTAGGAGCCTGCCACAATGTTATTCTGATAGGTGTTTCCTTGTTATTCAAAGCGCGGAATAATGTGGCTATGGAAGACGAAGATCTAGGCAATATCCACATAATTAGTCCCATTGGGTGAAACGGAATGAATTTGAGAGCTATGTATTGTAAAGGAGTGAGATGTGAATGATTCGGTAGAAAATGGAAGACTTGAGCGAGGTGATAAGATCCAAAAGAGGGCATACTGTTTCCGAGTGCAAGGTGCCCTTGCTCGCTGTGTCCTGTGCCTAGATTTGCGTCCTGGGGCGTCCAGGGGGACGTGGCATACTAGAGTATGTCCTTGTAAATGAAGGTGTGCAGGAGGTGTATACTGGTGAGCCAAGCAATGTGTAGACCTGAAAATATCGACGCACCTAGGATGGTATTGGGACTAAGGGTTCTTCGCAAAAAAGAAGTGTATGGACATGATAGCTTTTTGCAATATACAGAGTCTCGAGGGGTTGTTTCAGATACAGATCAAGTCTTCCCGGGATATTTTTGGGCGGATTATTGGCGACCTGGCCCTCGCTTCGAGCAGTGAGGCCGATTACGTCCATTGTAAGTTCCCGAAGAGAATCTGTATTATGATGTATTCACGCCAGGTACGGCCTAGACACTTCAAGTATCTTCACTCTAGTCCTCGGTAAGAGTATTCGTGTATGTTTGGGTTGTTATAATGTGTAGACATAGGTTCATTGACTTTCGGGTGTCTCCGGACCTCTCGGGCTCCCAAGAGACACATAACGGACCTTTACGGAAGCCAGTGTTTTAGACAGCTTCGAAATGGTACCGTTCGGATTGGGGGTCATCGAGACCGAGCAGTACCGGCCGCTGACGAGTTGTCGGACAGCAACGCACAGCACCACTATGAAGCCAGGGGTCAGATTTGACATTCTTGAATATTTTCTTTTCTTGTACCCAGTTGTGCTCACCACTGGCTTCAAAGGATGATCTCAGTACAGGCAAGGCCCTCTCTAGTAAGCGGCCGAAAGTGCCACTCTGAGTTGTATCGCCGCGGCGAGCACGCACACCTGTACCGTATAGAGTATGAGGCAACCGATGTGGCCGAGTGGTAGTCTTCGCTGGAAGGACTCTACTATTCGAGAACGAAGCCAAGGTCACTTTGTGGCTAGTGTGTGGTCGATTCACGCCGCTTTCTGTTCGTGGAGATGATGCAGGATGCGGTGTTGTATAGATCTACTCCTAGCTCTCAGCCATCTCCAAGAACGGTCTGATACGTGGGAGGGGGTATAGGTACCCTCTGTGCCCATGGACGTTCGGAAGGGACCGTTCTTCCTCGTGTTGAGAGGGCTGAGGGCTACGGCGACGCGGTGTGGGTCGAAGACCGGCGTGGTCTGGAACAGTGCCTAACCTCGCGCCTTAGTTTCTATGGAGGAGCTGTGTCTCTCTACGACGGAAACGAGATAGCTGA
Source organism: Beverwykella pulmonaria (assembly GCA_001599595.1). Lineage (NCBI taxonomy): Eukaryota > Fungi > Ascomycota > Dothideomycetes > Pleosporales > Melanommataceae > Beverwykella > Beverwykella pulmonaria. The sequence goes on from BCHH01000002.1 coordinate 3,659,653, forward strand.
AGTGGATGGGAAGGTGAGTGCTCTCTTGAATCCGCTCGCTGCTTACTTGCGTCCAAAATTCGAGTCTAGCATCTTGATGCTTGGATCTCACTGGGAGCTGCAAGGACTAGAGCTGTGAGGGTAGTAGTTAGCAAGGTCGATTCGATACTAACCTTCAGATCATCTCGAAGTGAACAGATGTTGGAGAGTGTTGAGTCTGTTGTGGCTGGGATGGGACAGGAGCTAAGGGAACTAGCTTCTTAGGTGAGGACGTCCAGCTTAAACGTCACATCAAGCCAACATTTCTCTCCTTCGCCCTCACCATCTCTACACAATTGCGACGACATCCTTACCCAGAGTCAACAAAAGAGAACAATTGAGACAGTACAATTCAAAGAGACGCTCAAAAGTTGGAAAAAAAAGATCGACCACTCCGGAAAGGGGACTACACCCGGCAGCGGCGCGGAGATACCATCAATTAACACCAAAGAGAAAAGAATTGATTAGATTGAACAACACTGGGGTTCATTATGACCATACAAGAGTTGGACTTTGAAGGCTCTTGTGGGACGCACCAGCTACGCACCAGCAGTCATTCGGCTCCCCCTGTTATGACATTTCCTCTTCGTGTGCAGCAGAACGGGACTTGCACCTCTCTTTCTGTATCTTCCTTTCTTCATCAGAGCCGACCCTTATTCTGCTGGCCGTTGGGTGTCCAAGGGTATGGTCTACAGGTCGTCAGATCGAACTGACACCTTCGCCGTGCACCATACGTACCTCCACTCCGACGTATGTCCTGCTTTGGCTTCCATCTCTTGGTTCATCCTTCTCTTGGGTATATGGTTCATGTCGTGCGCAAACCAGACGTATCCAATCGTCCTCAGAAAATAAAGGCGCTCAACAGCAAAGTTCCTCCCGTGTTTACGAAGTCTTTCCTGGATTTATACATCCCGTATCGGGTCATATGGCCGCGATTCCGTTGGCGAATGATCCGATGATTGAGGACTTTCTGGTGACCTGACGTCAACCCTCCGCAGTCCTGCATTTTGATTCTGGGATCCGGCTTTTAACGGCAACCCTGACAGCATGCTACCTTCGGCTAAACATCGATATTATTAGCTACCTATACATCCATGTCCATATGCTACCCTGTCAGGGTTTACATATCGAAATGGGTACACACAACATACCATACTTTCGCTGGATATCCCGCAGCAACTGCGACATTCTCCACTTCAAAATAATCATCTCCACAGCGGGTATGCCCTCTGCCACCAGCCGACCGTTTATGCGCTCTAGCATCGTGTCTTTTTCGTTCGCGGGGATAAGGATCCATCTCGTCCAGTCTGTATGCGCTTCCGACAACTGTTTGGCTTCGTCTTTGGTTATGAACTACCTCTTGTTAGCCTAGCCCGCTCCTTCCTAGTCATCTCAACTCACATAGAACCGGTCCCATTGCTCCTTATTGTGGCCTGCAGCCATCCGGGCCTCATTGACTGTTGCGTTTATGCGAATACTCATCTTCTACTGAATGGGCCGGGAGCAAAATGGATGTTTGAAGGTAGATCGAGCAGGCTCTGGGATTCCGAGAAGCGTGAGGTTTTAGGGCACAGCGGTACTCCCCGCTTTGGCCTAGCTTGGCACTACCCTAGGTATTATTTTGTTTTTGGGAGGCTGAGATGTACAAGCACTGACCAGAAGAAATCGGGAAATCGACGGTGGCTGGAACTGCTCGTGCGTTACTGTCGGATAGGATCATTGGCGGGCAGCAATCAGGGTGAGAACCACAATATCTACTCTGTATTATTTTATCCATGTTTCTCATGCCGGAGTATGTAGCTCGTGTCATATTGGTCTCGTGGTAAGCTGTCAACACTATCACCCCAGCTGTCGGAGTTGGACTGACTGTCGTGACACCAGTTTTACCTCGACCGCCCCAAGCACGGACATCGGAGGCAAGTACTACATCATTCCGGAGTATATCAAAGTCTCTTTTTCCAATAGTGTCTACTGATCGATCAGTTCTGTGGCACAAATGCTGTAGCATTGCGGCTTTCTCGGGCAGGTTGAAACAAATTCCGGATTGGCGGTCTCGGACGCCTTGCTTCCACCTAAGACCAACATTAAGGCGTTCGTTAGGAGCAATCCCCAGAGTGCTACTCTAAGCGGATGGTATATTCTCTATCTTATGCCTATATGCGCTGTTGTCGGGCGATTGGGATTCCAACTGATCAAGCGACCTCGTCGATCAACTAATGGTGGCCTTCACCATGTGTCCCACCACTGAGCACGGCCCGATTCCAACGCTTACAGGAGTGTCAAGGAAGGCCGATGAGGATCGTGCAATCAGAGGCTGCTTTCGGCTTGCAGATTGTTGAGATGGTACACAAACATTATTTTATTCGATTGTTTGCCCCAGTCGAATCTTCCCCCCTTCTTTCATGTCTCCTCTCACAGACCGTAGGAATTCTTTTTTTTTTGATCTGCCTTCGCCTTCGTAGAAGATTCATCCTTACCCGGATAGGAAGGGAAAAGAATCAGAACATGACCTTTGCGTTGCATTCGGCATGAGAGCGGCAATTTCGGCGATATCATCGAAGTACAAGCTCTTCAAAACGAGGACACGTAGCGCGCGACGCATATTAAACCTTAAAAGAGGACTGTAAAGAGACTTTAAGCTAACCTACCTGTTGGCTAAGCCCTATCAAGATCGACGGCTGTGCGTCTTGGTTTTGAGGAGGTTGCATTGGTTTGCAGCCTTATTTGCCTGTGAGGTGCTCAGTTCACGGCGACGATCCTCATCAGTTGTTATTCCCAGGAGCCAAGGTGGCCATCGCCATTTTTGTGTAGAACGCCACTTGTGCGCCATACTTCCTTGCCCACGCGACGCCATCAGCCCCAAACTCGGTTTTCTTAGGATCCGGGGCCAAAAACTAGGCGCCGCCGATCGATGTTCCACAACGTTGATCCGCGATGTCCGCAGGATCCCATGGTCATGCCTCAGTTGGCGCGGCTCGTTCCGGGCGATGCCGCTCCCTTCTGCAACGAACTCCCGGGTCGGTGTTGTATCCCAACAAATGAGGCTCTGGCCCGATTTCGCGTTGTGGAAGCTGGCATGCGCTGCCGCGCCTCCGGTGGTCGTCATCGGAGCTGGATCATCCAGCGTCCGACTTCTTGTGCAACTTGGTGCTGCAAACTGTATGCTTTGTATCGGTAGACCGGGCACCAGTAGCCGGAAGGCGGCAGGCGGCCCTAGCGTCGATATGCCTCAGCCACGGGACGCATCATGCGAATGTGGTACACGGACGGTGTTGGGCTTTTGTAAAACAGTACAGGTGTCCTGAGGGTGTGCACATCTTCCTCAAAGCACACGCCCAAGTCAGGGGTAATAGACTCCTTTAAGCATTCGTGGGCATGACGAAGAACAAGAATCAGCAGCTGTGGGTGAGCATTTCTATTTGGAGGACTAAGCTGAGCGGCGTGTACGACGTATGACACCACCCTTTTTCATGCTCGCGGACACACTTTTGGTCAGATACAGCTTACTGGGAGCAATACCCCTTGCAGATGTCTTAGATGGAAGAGTTGTTCACCGCATTCTGGAGGCAGCGTGGTATGTTGATCCAAGGAGGATCATCGTTATTGTTTGACTTTCGCTCTCATTCCGTGAACTTTGCCCACGAATCTTCCTGTATCCACTTCTTTTCTTGGCTTCAAGCATGGCGTTCCCTGTCAAGATGCCAGCACTCATGTCGTTCATATGTGAACGGTTTCAGAACTCCGAGCCAGCACTTAAACTCGTACGACGTGTACCGAAGGTTTTTATTTCTTTCCGCATGCTGCATACTTGTTGTCTTGATTCTACACCGCTCATGAAAGGTACGTCGCATCTTGTGAGACATGTGATGGTAGAGCGCCAATTTGGGGGGCGTGTGTCTTTGGAGATGTGTGTAAGAAGAGTCCAGGGTGGAAGGAGGAGAAGAGGGTTCATATGTAGCCTTCTATGTCCTTACTGGTTAGTGGAATCAACTTGGCGTACTCACCTCGTCGCCGGCCCTCAATTTTCATCTCTGCGGTAATCGTTACCGGATTTTCCCCCCCGGTGGGTATGTAACCCCCGTCCATCGGCTTTGGAACCTGCACAATCACATTTTAGGGCTTAATCTCTCTAAAGGTTGCCGCGACGTTGATGATAGACTCTCAAAGGACAACGAACCCGACTTAATGTGGTTGGAGGAGAAAATCTAGAAGTCAAATCCCCAAAGGGCAATGAGAACGGAAAAGCCTGTTGGAAAAGCATATCGAACGACAAGAATAGCACGCCATCCAGTCGCCGTCGATCATACCGGGAAGGCCAGCTTGAAAACGATAGTAGGCTTTACCGAGCAACGAAGATAAACACAACTGCTATTCGATCGACATGGTGTTGTATGTGCAATTTACACGTACGGGTAAGCCCCTGCACCCCGTTAAGTGGCCATTACTTCGTTCTCTACTTCCTCTAGGTCTACCGTACCACTCTCGTGATTTTAAAAGCCGTTCCAAGGCCCATGAATCGCGGATACGAATACTTGTGTTCACTTTCCAGTCGTGTGCCTATTCTCAAAGAAAAGACACATAGGGAAATGAGGTCAGTACTTTAAAGCGTCTCTCATGACGCGTTCTCTGAAGGCTTTTCATTTACCGGTTGGAAATGGATGATGGAGAGCGTTTGGCAGATAAGGTGATAGGGTTTTGTGCCTTCGCGTTATGCCTCGAAGAGGACTGATGGTAGGTGTGGATCTTAGCCGTGGTTTTATAACGCAAAGCGACCCTCTTATAACCTTATGTTCATCATCAATTTTCTCCATTCTATGTCGTCTTCCATCATCCTTCTCCCCCCTTCTACTCAGACAACTCGCATCCTCAAACCATCCACTACCTTTATTTCCCTCGCCAACATCCTGCACTCACGAATGGTTCTATTCCACCATTTTCCTCTCTAAGGCTGTGATTATCTTAAATTTATACGCGTCTAGTGGTCGTGAGCCCATGGGGCTTTTTCCTGTATTTTAAGACATCTCCAACTCTCAGAGCATAAAACGTCACTGTCTAGAACATAATCATATTGAGGTTTGCATGTTGTTTGAGGGGGTGCTATTGCTCTATAATAGAGAGAGGCCAGAGATAGAAGAATGGAGGGTTTATATATCCACTGGATGGTATGGGATGACCGATCAAGTTGAACGTTTGAAGTCTGGTTGATCATTAGGGCGCTGCTATTGTGTATGGTAGACTATGGTGTTTCATGTTGTTGTCGACACAAGGCGCCATTTGAATGAATGTGATCACGTCTCGTCTTCAGCCCTTTCCTATTGGGTGGCAATTTGCAATGCTAACCTTCATTGTCTGTTTAGGTATATACAGATAGCTACGCCCCTTTTAGCCCTTCATCTTTGCACACCTTCCATCGACAACCTTTGCTAGACAAATCGATATACATGCACTGATGTTGGAATATCAATCACTCAGGGAGGATATACGGTCGAAGAGCATGAGGCTAGGATCAACCACCGAAACGCAAGAGTATATAAGTCAAGCGCTTGAATCAATAACAAGCGAAAACGCACCAGTTGAGGATACGTACTGTACTACAAACAGGTTAAAACTCTACATAATAGTGAGCTTGAATTTATACAGTAAGTTAACGGACTCATCAAACAATTCACCTCTTTCATCAAGGAGGGTCAATTGCCCAAAAAAAAAGGCTTTATAGGAGAAGGAAACCCTCAAGGAGATCCGGGATGTCAGTCTGAAACTATTCACCCCTTAGGTAAAAGCAATCGTGAAGAGTGATTCAGAGATCGCGAGGCTTTACAAAGAACTTACAAAGCTTGAGGAAGACGTATAACTACTGAAGGAGCAAGACAGAGGCTATGCAGCTGAAAGACGAAATTGCAAAGCTCAAAGGAGATGCATTTTGTACTGGAAGAGCGCAATCCGGAGCTATCTGAGGCATAAAGGGTGTAGAAGAAGAAAAGGAGAGAGGAAAGAAGAATTAGTGCTTAGCATTCAGGCATATGCTACCAAAAACACTGACCCTTGTGGGCGGCACGTAATGCAGCCTCTAACATTTCCCTCTTCAATCGTTCATGTACATTTTTGGACCCATATCTGAGTAAATCTTGATGCTATGTGCGTTCACTTCCTCACCGATGGCAATCCCTAACGGATAACCCCGTCCTTAGCCTCCCTCTCTTTCGCCTCCCTCGCCAACTGCTCCTCCGTCTTCCGATTCCCACGCTCAATTAGCTTTTCGAGGAAACTGCCCTTCTTCGGTGCGCCGGTCTTCTCGGCTTCTTCTAGGTCTTTGATGTAGGCGTCGCGCTCAGCGGGGCTCATGGCGGCGACTTCGGAGTCGATGCTAGCTCGAATATCTGCGACCAAAACCAGTAAGTATTGACGTGCAGACTGCGATAGCGAAGTGAATGTAGCATTAAAATTCGCTTAGGGTAGGAGTGATTTCGGCAGTGTATGTTGGACGGCCTAGGTAGGAATATGGGATATGGAGATGAGGCTGGGTAGTGTTGCGTCATACCTGCTTCCTCTGCTGTGGGCTGCTGCTCGACCTTGGACTTGCTGCGGATGTGAAAGGCTCTTTTGACGGACTCCATTGTATTATTCTTATGATTGACGAAGATTTAGAAATGGATGTTGATTTCGTTGCGAGTAGGTTTGGGGCGGAGAAGATGAAGTGCTTAAAGCGAGGTGATGAGGGCCAAAATGCACTTGTACGTCATAATGTGCGGGCCCGCCATTTATGGAGTATAAGCAAGCGAGGTTTGCAGTTTGTTCTTGGGTTTGCTTGTTATTGATGATGTTTGGATGCGAAGAGAAAATGTGAAGCTATCTGTAACGTCCTGAGTCAGGATCTTAGTGCAATGGTGCTCTAGGACATGACTATTTCCTCAAGAAGTGTAGAGATTGAGCTCGTCACAAGAAACTTGCAATAGCATGCTGAAGCCGAAGTATTTTTAACAGACATACGTTTTCTAGAGCAGAATGTGGAAATTTCTGTTGATCTGAACAATAAACAGTGCTGTCGGCGCGAGTCGGCCCTTGGTTGGACATTGATGTTGAAGATATTGGAGTTTTCGGGACAGCTCGGCGGGCTCTTCGGAAGAGAGCTCACGCTAGCTCAAACGTCAGTATCCGTCAGTATCCAGCCTGCAGCAGCTCTCGTTCAACACCACTCCTGGGATATCCGGCGCCATCCACGCTCATTTCAAAGCTGCATCGGAGGGCTATGTAGTGACTGAGACTTTGGTGAGGATTTGCAGAATTCATGAGTCTCCAATGTTCCATTTTCGCGAAGTTCCGGAAAAGCTGTTCTCATCGGGAACCTGTCCCCGCATTGCAAGCTAGTCTTGGCGGCTCACAAGCCGATAGCCATAGCTTCACGTCCCCTCTGCCCGGCCCTGGGCTACCACTCATGGCAGCCGGCCTAGCCTGGGCTTGATGCAACCAAAGAAGATCAGATCCTCGGTCCAGGCGAGGATGGGTGACGTCCTCAGGTCCCTCTGTATAAATAATAATTCCCCGTCTTCTCCTCATCTCCGCACTCTGACCTCATAGCATTCCTATCCCCCATACCTCCATAGCGATAGCTACCTCTTCACCACACTCACAATGGCAGCCAACCCAGACGCTATTCTCCGCGAGGTCAACATCCTCGGTGCATTGAATGACCAGAACCGCAAGATTCTGAGTCGCGACGCCGCCGTCTTCCTCGCTCTCCTCCATCGCACATTCAACGAGCGCCGGAAAGCCCTGCTCCAGCGACGCATTGTCCGACAGGCCGAGCTCGATAAGGGCAATCTCCTCGACTTCCTCCCAGAGACTCGACACATCCGTGAGAACGAGACATGGAAGGGTGCTCCCCCAGCCCCCGGGCTTGTGGACAGACGTGTGGAGATCACAGGGCCGACCGACAGAAAGATGGTTGTCAATGCATTGAACTCTGACGTGTGGACATACATGGCCGACTTCGAAGGTGAGACTTTGTCGAACGTGATATGCAGTGTGCTCAGGAAGCTCACAACCCAATAGACTCATCCGCTCCGACGTGGGACAACATGGTCAACGGCCAGCTCAACCTCTACGATGCCATCCGCAGGCAGGTCGACTTCAAGCAGGGTGAGAAGGAATACAAGCTGCGCACCGACCGGACACTCCCCACACTCATTGCCCGCGCCCGAGGCTGGCATCTGGAGGAGAAGCACTTCACTGTTGACGGTGAGCCCATCTCTGGATCCCTGTTCGACTTTGGCCTGTACTTCTTCAACAACGCCGAGGAGCTCGTAAAGCGGGGGTTCGGCCCATACTTTTACCTGCCGAAGATGGAGTCCCATCTCGAGGCCAGGCTGTGGAATGACGTGTTCAATCTTGCACAGGACTACATTGGCATGCGACGGGGCACCATCCGAGCTACTGTCCTGATCGAGACCATTACGGCTGCTTTCGAGATGGACGAGATCATCTACGAGCTCCGTGACCATTCCTCCGGCCTCAACTGCGGCCGTTGGGACTACATCTTCAACACCATCAAGCGCTTCCGCCAGAATCCTAGCTTCATCCTTCCCGACCGAGCCGCTGTGACTATGACAGTTCCCTTCATGGACGCGTATGTGAAGCTGCTCATCAAGACCTGCCACAAGCGAGGTGTGCATGCCATGGTAAGTCCACTATCCGACCACCTGATCAAACTCAATTGACATGGCCTAGGGCGGTATGGCCGCGCAAATTCCCATCAAGAACGACCCCGCCGCGAACGACGCAGCTATGGCCAATGTCCGCGCCGATAAGCTCCGTGAAGTGCGTGCAGGCCATGACGGAACCTGGGTTGCTCACCCAGCCCTTGCGTCTATCGCCTCAGATGTTTTCAACACACACATGCCAGCACCTAACCAGTTGTATGTGCGTCGCGAAGACGTACACATTACTGCCAACGACCTCCTCAACATGAACGTGCCTGGCAAGATCACTGAGGAAGGCATCCGCAAGAACCTCGACATTGGTCTTGCTTACATGGAAGCCTGGGTCCGAGGCGTTGGATGTGTGCCCATAAACTACCTCATGGAGGACGCTGCCACTGCTGAAGTGTCACGCAGCCAGCTCTGGCAATGGGCCAAGCACAACGTGCAGACTGCTGAGGGCCAGACAGTGACCAAAGACTTTGCGACCAAGTTGCTCAGAGAACAAGCAGCGAAGCTCGCTGCGAAAGCACCCAAGGGGAACAAGTTTGCCTTGGCTTCGAAGTACTTTGAGAGCCAGGTCACGGGCGAGGACTATGCCGAGTTCTTGACGTCGTACGTTTTTCAATCCTCCGTACGCATTGAAATATACTAACGTGCGGTAGACTGCTATACAACGAAATCACAAATGTAGGTCCCGCCAAAGGTGCTTCAAAGCTATAGCTTTCCATCTCTCGTATCCCATACCCTTGTATCACTCTTAAATCAAAAGAATATCTTTGCGGGCGCATGGGCAGACTGTATTCTACGCAATTTAAAAAGATGAATGTCGTTTGAAAGTACCTTGTATTGTTACCATCGTACATGTAATAATTACCATGTGAAAGACCATTGGCTAACATATGCGTGTTTGATAGGCCCAGTCCCCCGTTGCGGCGAGCAAGCTTTGAGCGAACCGAGGTCGATCTGGGATTGTGGTGTATTGCGGGGATGAGTCGGCCAGTGTGGCGTGGTGTGGAATGTGGGATGCACGTGGGAATGCGGAGTGCGTGGCATGTGAAAGCGAGTGAAAGATCACGCGAATCATGAGGATACGAGATGATAGAAACTTGGCATAAGCTTGTACAGGTCGGTAGCGAAACCGGCTTCACCTCGGACGTCAGGCTTTCATTAGCCTAGACACGTGATTCACCACTGTACAAGAAGTATTTGTGTCACAGCTTGAGCTGACGACCTTATGGCCAGTGCGGGTCAGCCTGCTAGTGGTGGCGATATGACGGGTCTCATGAAGTCCAGCTTTAGCTACTGAAATACGCCAACGCGGCCACGTGATATTGAATACTTGCAGCTCATCTATAATACTGATAGACACCGTTCTTCGACTGTTCCACCTGTGCACATCTTACTTACATTGATATCTTACGCAATCCCCCTTATGCGACTCTTGCAGATTAACGATGGCGGCGACTTCAGCCTGGTCTAGCGTGTTGGCAACAAACATCCCACAGTTGCTATCCTTTCTCGCACTCGGGAAGAGATGAGGAGGAGGCTACCTTCAAAACCTAGAGAATGGTACAGGCAAAACAAAGGTCGGCCATTACAAGATTCGCTTCTGCGGCAAGCAATCTGCTAAGGACGACCTCCATTTTTTCTGGGTAGAATCGACATGTCAAGTAGCGCCGGGCTTTCAGAAGCTATCAACTCTATGTTACGTGTATCTGTCTCACGTTCTAGACAGTATCTCTAATAGAGGAAACCGGTTATCTCAAAGATGGACGTCGGCATTTAGGGAGAGCGGATGGTTCACCCGGGGCTGGACTCTTCAAGAGCTTACCGCTCCGGTATCAGTTGAAATTTTCTCAAAGGGGAGACGCTTCTTGGAGACAAACGATCGCTGGAACAGATTCTCCATGAGACAACAAAAATCACTGCCAAAGCCCTTCAAGGATGTCCTTTATCCCAGTTCAGCATCGATGTACGATTCCCTTGGGCCGCAAAACGCCAGACAAAACGCGAAGAGAATGCAGTATATTCTCTGCTAGGTATATTCCATACTCATATACCGTTGAGCTATGGAGAGGGTCGGGACAAGGCGTTCGCCCGGCTTCGGAAGGAAATTAAAATGTCTTCTAGCCTATTGAGGCGGCAGGGGCCCACGGGCTAGGTGGTGCAGGTAAGACTCAGTTACAGGTCGAATTTGCTCGACGTCACCAACACAATATCTCGTCGGTGTTATAGCATTACGGTAGCAACAAGAGCAACCTCAAGCAAAAAATCGCCGATTGTGCGAGCCGCGTACTAGTAGGGCAGCTCGCCGAGACCAGCAGAACATGCGCTTATGGCCAGGGAGAAAACGAGGAAGGAGAGGAAGAGGAGAGGTAAATACTATGGGTGATTCATATATTAGCAATTGTATATGCGCAAAGGGGAAAGCTAGATCATGCAGAGAAGATGTACATGCGGGCGATGGAAGGGTATAATAATGCACTAGGAGCGGAGGATCTGTTAGCACTCTGCACAGTCAACAAGTTAGGCATTTTCTACTTCGATCAGGACAGATTAGACAAGGCAGAGGAGAGGTATACGCGGGCGCTAAAAGGACACAAAAAGGCACTTGGAATGAAGCGCAAGCCAACACTCACCACAGTCAATAACCTAGGCCTTCTCTACTTCAAACGCGGAAAGCTAAAAGGGAGAGCAGATGTACTCACAGGCGCTAGAAGGAAGAGTGAAGGCACTTTGTGCAGAGAGTCTGTCAACACTTAAAACAGTCCACAACTTAGGCAGCCTCTACAAGGAACCGGGGCAAGCTAGACAAGGCAAAGAAGATGTACATTCGCGCACTGGACGGAAGGGAGAATGCACTAGGAGCAGGGTACACGTCAACACTTGACACAGTCCACAACTTAGGCAGCCTCTACAAGGACCAGGGTAAGCTAGACAAGGCAGAGAAGATGTACATGTGCGCACTGCCTGGATACGAGGAGGCGATTGGTTCCGAAAGCATCTCCACCTACATTCCAGCGCTACATACCATGAGCGCCCATGCTCCCCTCTTTGAAACTCAAGGTTGTGTAGATGGTTCCAGAATCTGGTACTCAAGGGCGCTCTCGGGCTGCTCAAAGGTGCTTTGGGAAGGTCCATTAGAAGTGCTAAGCTCTGCGCAACAGCCTCGCTAGAGACAGCAGCAATGCTTCGATCGACAGAGTGTTGGCGCAAGAATATGCCGACGTCGAAGCCAATATTGATTTATTGCGCTTAGAGGAGGGGGAGGATAGCTGCGCGCAGCCTCTTTGAGGATCCATTCGACAAGGAATTGCTCTTGGTTTGGGTGTAATCCCTGCTGGTGCTTATAAGCTTGTACACGATTTATCACACCCTTAAGGCGGTTGCCTAGCATCAACTCAGGCATTGCCGCGAAGCTACCATCTGCTGGATTATGGCTGAACGCCTCTAAGTCAGAATCCATGCCAGAAAGGGGTGAATTCCGCATACACATTGAAGTCGGATACGAATAGGCCCTTGGCCCAGAACTCCGTACGCCTCGGCGGCAGCTCGTTTAGGTGGAAAACACCGGGCTTAAAAGCATTAATAGCTTGCTCTATCGCATGCTCACGAGGATCCATAGTAAATTGTATGGGGGTGGATGAAAACACAATATTTTGATTGGGTGGTGTTTTGACACGGGTGCGCAGCTTCCCCCCCGTATGCGCAGCTTCCCCGTAGCCGAGCTTATCACTGCGTCCTAATTAAGACAACAGCGTTTAGCCTCTTTCTCTTTCTTGCGAGAACTAGGTCTACTGAGCAACAGTATACTTAGACTCTCATCTTGGGTGGTCACATTGGCTAATTGGGCCATGTGATAATACAGGTATTTTCGGACAAGTTATCAGCGAGATTTGAGCCGATAGCCAGGATGATAAAAAAGAGTATCCGCAAAAGGGATTATAGACGGTTATACTACCACAATGCGGGCGCCAACTTTACACTTCTCGCCACCACCGGGAGCAGTAGTGACCACAGCACGGGGTCGATCATCAACCAACCCAACTTAAAGACTCTTCTTATTCCATCTCCGACGAGGGGGAAGCAGCACCTCAAGAGCCGCTTTACATCTTCAAGACTCAAGTGCAGCATGAGCTGATGAGCCAATCTTCTTGCCGTCCCGCACGACGCAAAAGCTCATACGACTGATCACGTCATGCACACAGCCATATGAATAGAGACAGCTGATGGATCTGAGGCAATAGAATGGCGCACTTTAACCGGTCAACAAGTGCAACCCTCTCCTACAGTCAAACAAAAGGACACCGTTCGAGAGATGCTGTACATACCTGTAGTGAATTTACTCAGACCGTGTCCAAGATCTCGGCATAGAGTACAGACAGCGACCTGCTCTGACCGATCACAATTGCGATCCAATTTTGCCACTACTCAAACGCCTTCCGATAAAAACGAGGCTTGACGAGCTGAAGATTGATGCAACGCCCCTTCCTGTTCTTGCCCACAATTGGCTCGTTGGTTGACCTCTTCGAGACGCAGAGCGCCTCAATGTGCTTTTCCCTTCCCTCATGGCGATATCGATGAGCAGCCACAATTTAAGACGCTGTATACCCCAATGACGCTGTAGGCCACTATCAGTTTTTCCTCTCTTAATCTTTCGTTGTGTTGCGCAGAAACCTGAACGACGATGGACAGTTCGCAAGCGCCAGAAAGGGCGTCGAAGGCAAAAGAGCCCTCGCGACTCAGAAAATGGGCAACTGCAATAGTCCGAATTTCCAAGAGGGAGGAGCATACTTTTCGGTCCGAGCCGCTTTCCTCTTCACAGAGCCCATTGCATCATAATCGAGATCGTGACTCGAACATCCAAAGTAGTGCCCAACCCGAACTTCAAACTTCTCAATCAAAGTGTGCACGTATCGACATTGTAAAAGACGGCGCCTCCGTCCCGGCCCGCTCAATCAATACCACCAATGTAAAGGCAATCACTCACCATTCTTCAAGTGAGCTTCTTCCTGCAAGTCCACCATTTGTTAAAGACGCTGTTGCTGGATACACTCCGCCAATTGATGGAGCACGGAACGTTTCACCTGGATCTATCGACGTCAAACCAAATCCTCATGCATCATTATCGCGCGAAACCGACCTCTCATCCGTCAAGGCACTCGGCAATGAGATTTCGAAGATACTGGAAAGTCATGAAATTGGACTGGACGGTCCGAAATTACACTTCCCAGACTCGGAATACTCACTTTTGTTCACACGCGACAGAATCGAGGAAGTCCTCCCGAATGCATCCCCCGAACTTATTAGCTTCATCTGTGACAAGGCGACCAAGCTATTTGCGATTACTGTATTGTCAAATCAACCAGAACTACTTCCCGCAATGAAGGCATTCTGCCGCCACAATGTGACTGACGCAAAATGTCTCCCCATCCAGCGGAAACTCACTGCAGAGGACGAATGTGACCACTTGGGCGAAGTATCAGAATGTTCGGATGAGTGCATTGGTACAGAGCCTAGGCACTGCAAGCACGATGCATGGCTGGACGTCTTCCACCACAAGATCTGGGACAGACTCAGTTTCAGTAACTTTTACGACAAGCAGTGGTCATTTGTGCTCCATAGCTTTCACCACGACACCTTCACGTACAGCCTGCATGACTGGTGTATTTTGCCGTTCAAGAAAACGATCGAGAAGGATGGCAAGATTGGGCCGGGTCATTTCAGCACCGTGACCCAAGCATCGATGCTTGCGGGATTTCAAGATACAATTGATTCAGTCAGTATACATGAATCACGTTCGAGATCTCGTCCTTCCACTAACATTAGTATTCTCAATAGAGAGGACGTGATACAGTCAAAGTTGCAATAAAAACCTTGCGCCCGCTTGAAGAAAAGGGGTACAACATCGTTGATGAATGGAACTCAGAAGCCAATGCACATAAAACACTTGATCGTCTGCAAAATGAGCATATAACTCGTGGTATTGCAGCTTATTGCCAGCATGGGAAGTACAACATCGTCTTAGAATGGGCGGATGGTGGCAGCCTCAGATCCTTCTGGAATGAGAACCCCAACCCTAAACTGTCAAAAGAGAGAATCATGGAGCTCTTGAGACAGCTTTATGGTCTAGCTGATGCTCTTGCTTCTATGCACCATACGTCAGTGTCCTCTTCAAGAGGCGACACTAGAAGTAGGGGCAGCTCCGTTAGCTCTGCCTCTGGAGTTCATACCAGAGATTTCCAAAGAACAGGATATTCCAAGAACAAGCCGATTGAGATCGAGGTTGATAGTTCCGAGCAGACTTGGCAACAAACAAGCTCAACAAGCTAGCTTGATTGGCTTGATTGTTACTAACAAACAAGCCAAACAAGCTGAGGAGTCGCTCCCTAACAATCAATCAAGCTGAGATTCGTCAGCTTGTTTGGCTTGTTTGTTACTTTTGTAAGTGTTGAGGCTGTAGAGATGTACGTAAAGTACGTATATCATTGATTTTCATAGTGTTGATATTCAATTGCCCCTATATCTATGGCCTCTAATTGGCTTACTAAGCGAGACGCTAGTACTAACTAAGTAAGGTTGCAATTTCTTTGACACGCCAACCATCTCCGTCAACATCAACTGCACCTACCTGCCCTCACCTATTACACCACTTTTACAGCAATTACCGCCGTCCTATCACTGCTAAAGACCTTACTAGGCATAAACGCTAACCTCTCGCAAGTATTCTTACAGCAGATTGAAAACGCGGGCTCACAGTTACCCTCCAACAGTGACGCAACTAATTACGCGACCAATGCGCCCTCCAAGCTCAATGCAATTAAATATCCACCTACTATAACACCTATACTGTTAGATAATTCTATATACAAAGGCATTAACTAGAAGTGTATTCCACAGCTTTAAAAGCCTCTATATAACCCAAAGCAAAGCTATTAGAGCTAGGTTTGGTAGTATAGTTACCAAGTTTACCATTGCAAGCATCACCAACTCTACTAGCTCTGCAAATATTGCCACACCCATAAGGCCCCTAGAGGCCTATATAGGGCTAATTACTCTACAAGCTCTATTGCCAGGCATCTTGCTAAGCAGCAGAGAGGCTACAGAGTCAAAAAAGCTAGCTAAATTAACTTTCAGAAACTATTAGGTCAGCCCTTAGTGCTGGCCTAGATCCAGCAGCAACATAATATAGAGATTTGTCAAGACGTTGCCAATACGTTGGCCAATGCTTTTAAAAAGGAGTTATTTTAGCAGGCAGTTATTAACTTTGTAGTTTCCAATAATCAAGCTCTCTAAGTTATTAAGGCCCCAGCTTTTTAAGAGATAATTTAGCAGGCTAATCCTCTAGCTAAACACTACTTATAGAGGAGCCACAACACCCTCTAGGACTACATTATTGCCAAATATAAGGCCTACTTGCCTTTAGTTATTAATTACCTCAGCCAGTCACGCTTGCTAATACATATATTATTTAATAATTAGACATCAACTAGCAGTAAACGCGCTCTCACAGGGATCTACGTACATTATCTAGACGCTGCTAGAGTGTTACAAGACTACGTTCTTAGGTTGCCCTCACTCCTGGGTCAACACTCTAGCAATAATATTGCTAGTGTAGTTAAAAAGACGCTTTAAACTTTTAGGATAACTCCAAAACGCCTTAGTTACTTTGTCCTTGACAATGCCCTAAATAACAACACTACAATAGAAGCCTTGGCCTTAGTGTACAACTTTAATCCCCAACACTAACAACTACACTATTTATGCTATATCCTTAACCTAGGGGCGCAGCAAATTATATTTAGGAAGGACAGAGAGGCGTATAATAACTTAGACAAGAATATACTAGATAAGGAGCAGTTTATAGAGGAGTAGCAGAGGACTAGCCCCTTAGGTGTCCTACTTAACGTTATCACCTCTATATGTACTCCACAAGCCCGTTAGCTTCTTAAGGGCTTTTAAATTAATTACAACAACTACTTAGAAGACTCAAGATCCTTATTAGAGCCTATTAAGCCTGTTAAGACTTGCTAGAACTCCTTCTGCTTATGTTTTAAGCGCGCTGTTAAATTACGCAACCCAATTAATAACTACATTTAGTACAAGACTAATAAATACAACTAAGAGCTAGCAAAGCGTTGCAACTAGCTAGGAAATGTCCCAAAGAAGCCAAGGCTCTTTATTAAGGAGGGCGGCCTTACTGCTAAGGACTAGGCTACAATATTAGAGTACATACAAATATTGGCGCTGTTTAAAGAAGCTACCCAAGAGCTTAAAGGCAGAGGCAAGGCTGGCTTATCTAGAGCCATATAGGAAGTTATCCCAACATTTAATTGGCTTATTAATTAGCTCTAGGACACTATTAAGAGGCTTAATAACGCAAAGTTTAATAATATTAACAGACTAGAGGACCACCTACTTATCAATTGCAAAGCAGCTCTTAAGAAGCTATTGGAGTACTACAATAAACTTTACAGTACCCCAGCGTACTATGCTGCCTGTAGGCTCCATCTATAGTACAAGAACTACCTAGAAGAAGCCTAGCGTGTACCTAAGGATTACAATAAGCAGCTCTACAGCGCTAAACACCTATACAAGGGCTGGCTTAAAGAAAGCTACTGTTAATTTTAACTGCTCTAGAAGGCCTTCAAGGACTCTGCTAGGCCTTTAAGTGCTTCTTAAGCACCTCTACCAAAGAAAGTTTGCCTTAGTTACTCTACTAGTAGAGCTAACTTTATAAGGGCTACACTTAAGAGCGCTGAGAGCTCTTAGGAGAGTGATGATAAGTTTAATTACTAGAAGGCTGAGTTGCCTCTTAGCAAGAGCAAGTCATTGGCCAAGGACCTAATAAAGTACTGGCTTACAAAGGCTGAGCAGTATCCCTTGCTCTTACGCTTCGCCCTTAATATATTAAGTATACCTGCTGCAGCCACAGACTGTGAGAGGACCTTCTCAGAGCTTGGAGACTTACTAGAAGTACAACAACTCCGCATGAAGCCTAACTTGCTCTTAGCGCTCCAGAGTCTCCAGAGTTGGAAGCGCATTAGCTTGAAGCCTCAGAAAAATCAATCAGGAGTCACCTCCAAGGTCCCCATCCAGATAGATACAATATACACGATTGATGATGTGCTCACGTGACTGGGCAATTCACTTCCTAATAAATAAACAAGCCAAACAAGCCGCCAGGCAAATATTTTCCTAACAAACAAGCCAAACAAGCCAGCCCCTTGATTGCTAACAAACAAGCAAGCCGGAGGGGCCAGCTTGTTTGGCTTGTTTGTTGCCAACTCTGGTTCCGAGGGAAAGAGCCTCGAGCCGGTGGAAATTCAGTCCCCTCATATCGTCATCACAAACGACCCAGTCCAGAACGATACCAATCATGACAATCTAATCATTCGACCACTGTCACGACAATCAACGAACAGTAAAGAGAATTGGCGTCATGGAGACATCAAGCCAGAAAACATACTTCGATTCGAAGCTGATGGCACTTGGCTAGGGACCCTCAAGCTTGCAGACCTTGGTAGAGCTAAACAACGCTACCTTGCCACCCGGGAACTGCCTGACAAGGAAATCGACCGCTGGCGTACCAAGCCATACGAAGCTCCGGACATCTGGATCAGCAAAGGGCAAGAGTCGATGTCACGGTTGTATGACTGCTGGGCTATGGGCTGTGTATTTTTCGAAGCAATTGTTTGGATGCTCTATGGCCAGCAAGCGATCTGGAATTTCGATGTGACGACGGCCAAGGCTCAGAAGGAGGGTACTCCTTATTGGTCAAGAGTGGGCGAATCGGGTGCCGAAGTCAGTGTGCTAGCAAGAGGCTGGATGGACTACATCTTGGAGAAAGATCCAGAATGTAATCCAAAAGCAGGGACCGTGTTGGGCGATCTCATGAGACTGGTGAAAGGGAAACTCCTCCAAATTCACCTACCCTTCAACTCTGATGTCTATGAGCAGGGGTATCGTACAAATGCCGAAGACATGCGCGAAGATATTGCAGCTATACTTGACAGAGCGGAAGCCGAAGAAAACGGCAAAACAGACGATCGATACATATTCACCGGGTCAGATCGGGAAAAGGTCCACCATCCCTCCATTGACCCTGACTCTACACCAGCCCAAGAACCAAAGAACGCGTCGAACTTCCTTGCTTTACCTCATGCCCGTCAAAAGAACTCGCTCGCTGTGCCATCCCCGAAAGGAGGCGGTGGAGCGTTGACCACACGCAGCCAAAACCAATACACCCACTCCCTCAATGACGTGTGGAAATATGTGGACGATGATCAATTTGCTATCTCGGTCCTGCAACGCAACAAATTTCCCTTCTCAACCCTGTTCTCAGAGGCCACATCCACCATTTGCAATCCTTGCCAGGAAGTCGGGCGTCATTTCCAACACTTCACCTTTGATCGATCAATGCGAGACTTGAGGAAAGCTGTGACAACTAAGTCCTGCGATCTCTGCTCATTGCTCTACTACACGGCGAAGAATTCCAAGATTGCAAGCATAGCAATAGTAACATTCTCTACGTCTCTAGCAGGGGTGAGAATAAATGAGAATGGCAAAGACAATTTGGTCTTGAGGTTCTGCCGGTCTTGGGGTAAGTGTCCTTGCACAAGTCACCTTTGATTTATTGCCCGTCTTTTTTGATTTCTCAACCACATGAGACGATCCTCAATATCTCAATCGGCAAAATCTTACACTGCACCCCAGTGATTCCCATTGCAGAGTCACTGTATATGCGACTAATAGCTGACCTATCTTGCAGATTTGCCAGCCAGCATGATTAAAGCACCATATCCCCCAATTGGTCTCCCAAGATTACCAAATGCTGGAAGTAAACAACACGTAAAAATTCTTCGCGCATGGTTGAAAGATTGCGACGAACGTCATGAGTGTGGCCGGGCCGATTCAGGTCGATATTGTCCTAAACGGTTGTTGGCTGTTGGTTCGGAGCAAGAACATCCTCGATTGGTGGAGACTGCGCAGCTTGCTGAGAACGAACGAGAAGACATGAGGTATGTAGCGCTATCACACCCCTGGGGAGATCCGACCCGTCACGAACACTTTCGTACTACCACGGACACGATATCGGACTACCTGGACTCAGTGATATTGGACGACCTGCCACAGACCTTCAAGGATGCAGTCAAAATCACGAGGGATCTGAAAATTAAATACATCTGGATTGATTCCATCTGCATCCATCAAGGGGAAGATGGGGACTTCAACGAACAGGCGCCATTCATGCAAGACATATTTGGCTCTGCCTACTGTGTGCTTGCTGCGAGCAGTGCCGAGGGAATGACCTCGGGATTCTTAAAAGATGTAGAAGCTAAGGCAGTAGCTATCCGAGCGCAATTCGATCCGACTCCGGGCACACTATTCATTTCTCAATCAGTCGATGATTTCCAGAAAGATGTGCTCGAGAGTTGTCTCAATAAACGTGGCTGGGTCTTCCAGGAAAGAGCTCTTGCACGTCGGACAATATTCTTCGCAAAGACTCAAACTTATTTCGAATGTGCAAATGGTGTTCGATGCGAATCTTTTAGCAAATTAGAAAAGTAAGTCTCTTCTATGGCATCTTACGACGGCAAAATTTGCTTGCTAATCATGATAACAGCTCGGAGGAAGCCTTTCTCGGCGATTCAGACTTTCCGAGATACGTAAAGCAAGAGAAGAACAAAGGTGCTCAACAATACCTTTTCGAAAGCTTGTACCGGAAATACTCTCGTCTAGAATTCTCAGAACATACTGACAAACCCATTGCAATCTCTGGGTTGGAACAAAGGCTATTGAAAGCGTTTGAAGACCGTGGTGGTGCAGGCATCTTTGAGAAGTACTGGGGCCGATGTCTACTATGGAAGAGAGCATCCAAGGATCACCCACTCGAGCGGATCAATTTCCAGCCTCCGACCGACAAAGAAACTTCAAAATCTGGCACGAAGAAACCCAGAACAACCTACAAATTGAGGCCTCCTCCATCGTGGTCTTGGATGTCCTATATCGGCAGCATAGACTATGTTGAGCCTCCTCGTGCAGGTGTTGTTTGGAATGTTGAGGAAGTCCAACTTCACTACACCGGAGACCGGACGACGGCCTGGCTTTCTGCTACTGAAAACATGATTATAACTGCTATAGCGAGAGACTTCACTATTGGAGAGGATACTCATGAAAATGAGACGATGCTGACATATGACGATCAGGCATGGGAAAAACGAGCGAACAAAAAGTGCATCATCATTGGGTCGATGAAAACTACAACCGTGCACTATGTCCTCATCGTTAGTCCAATGGAGTCTGTGGATAGATTTGCGTATGAACGTATTGGTGTTGGATATCTACCCGAAAAGTTTATCAGTGCACTGAAAGAGCAGGGTGAGACTGTGACTGTTCTATAGTTAGAAATATACCTTGATGACTCTGTGCGTCGTCCTGGATCGCGCCCTTCTCATTTTTGTGGTAAATAACTTTAGCTTGTACAATAGAAGGATGCTAGTACTCATGATGGGTAAAGATTTGAATGCGGCCTTGTCTCTTTTCTTGGTAAATTACGCGCTCTCAATCTTAATGAAAACTGAATACAAGAACAGTATCTCTACGCCCACGAAACTCGCACTTTACATAGCAAATATTATTGAAATGGGGCGTCTCTGAGAATTTTCTTGTGCGTTGGTTTTGAAGTTTTTTTGATAATTATTTCAGCTTGTTGCCTTCCTTAGCTAGTTCAATTTCTTTGCTTGTTTACTTTTATGGTTTACTTTCTTAGTTCATTCACTATCTTAGTGTATTAACTTTCTTAGCTCATATTCTTGCTGCGCTTTTTCTTCTTTTTTTCCGGCTTGTTTGTCTTCTTGGCTCGTGCAATTTTTAGCTTATTTACGTTACTTCTACTTTCTAGCTTGTCCTTATTCGCTTTCTCGGATTTCCATTCACTTCCTTGGCTCGTTTCTTTTCACTTTCTTGACCAGGCGTGTAAATGGCGTAAAATAAGATGAATCCTCTTATGCAGTAGTTAGGCTGCAGAAATCTTTCAATTATAGGTAAGAATATTCCCTACATCAACAATTGCCTCGTTGTGCTTCGAAATCCTATCTACCTGCCCTCGATTTCACCCTTCAATCAGTAGATGAGATCCCTATCCCAATCCCCGTCATTCAAATTCCTCTCCCTAGCCCAGGCTTGGATCGCTTCGAAATTACGACACACATGCGTCGACCCCATATTGATAAAGTTAATGCCAGGTTTACCTTGTGGCAATGTGAAGGAGAGCTCTGTAGCATCCTTCCAGTTCCAGTGCAAGGTCGCCACATCAGAATAACACATTATGCCCTGGCGAATGCGGTCGATGCAATGCTCTACACTTATCAGTCGTCGTACCTTCAAAAGAGGGGACCTCTCACAGGCAGGATACATACCAAAGTGAAGGACGGCGGCTCGATCGGCGGTTCCATTTGCGTCCATAATCCCCCCGTCGGGAAAACGATCAGGGTACAAACTTTTGCGAAGAGTATTCTTTAAAGGTTAGTGGATGCAAAACTCTTGCACGCGAAATCGTACGTACAAGACAATGGAGCTGGTGAAAGACTTCAAGCTGTACCATGTACTTCCCCGCGTGTTTTCCACTCTCTAGTTTCACTGTTTGGTTGGGGAGTCTTTTGGCGGACGTTTCGTCTAGGAGTGTTCTCGCCGTTCCTGGTATCATTATTGAGAGGCTAATCTTGTGGAAGAGGACGATTTCATACCAGCGTACAAGTCATCCCACAACTGGTCCAATTCATCCGTCGGTGTGCCCTGGTAAGGTGAGAAATTCCACTGGCCATCGGAAAAGACTTTGACTGAGTGTTCTACGATATCGTTCGCTGGAGCTGTGTATATGATTAAAAACATTTTGAACAACAAAGACGTCCAGAACTTACAGAACACAATTTTCACAATGTTTTGAGGATAGTTGAACGCAGCGAAGAGGAGAAAGAGGACAACAAAAGCATTGAGAAGGTATGATAGGATGTTGACAATTCCATACATCTTCAACCACCTATCTTCTCTCTCCAACTCCAACTGCAACATACTGTGAGTCTCGACACCGTTCAGCAACCCTACACGGCTCTCGTCGTGAGCGGGGGCTTCTGTACTTTTTCCCATGGTGAAATTGCATCCAACAAAAGAGTGTTGGAAATTGACAGATTCAAATTGTTTGCAGCGCTCATCTACAGAACAATCTGCAGGTTGTTGATATTGGTAAATACCCAAAGATTTGTCGTTACATTGTAAACACTGTTATCAACGTTACGGATTGCTTTTCGCCAGGGATCACGCAGTAGTGACCAAGCACACAAACCTGCATATATTTTCTATCCTTGGCGTTAGACCTTAGTTCCAATCCTACAGAAACTACCGATCACAAGCCGGCGGAGGGTACTTAGGAATGGTCGAATGATCTCCATCTGTACAAGTGATTGGTAAGTTCTGAGAGTCATAGTAGCATAAATGCCCGACGAAGTAACCCTGGTACATCCTTAGAACCTGATAACCTGCAGAAAATTATGCATTATTACTTACTAAATTGAGGAAATGCGAACCCCAAATGCAGTCGGGTCCTACCTACTTTCCTTTGGCGGGGTACTCAGAACCTTAGCTTCACATAAAGATTGAGTATCCTTGAGCGGGTGCCCATATACTTGTCTTGGTTAGACATACAAAGGAGCTCATTTGCAGTGATGCACCAATGCGGTGCACAGGCCACCTAGGTCGGTGCAACACTAAAAAGAGCACCTTCGTAGGCCAACATCACAAGATAAGGCCAAGTATCGAGAGAAACAACATATTCTGGGCATTTTTCCATAGTGCATCGATTCCCTCATCTTTTAAAAAGTCAAGATTCAAGATGGTAATCATGTTCTCAGTATTTTCTAGAGTGGATCCAATATATAGACTTCTATCTCAACTCGAAAGTGATGAAGAGGGCAAAGAAGATGTCACACATCCAGTTCGGCCGCTCATATCTCGTTCATCGTGGCACTTTCATGGGCTACTTCTCCTAGTATCTTCGTCCCTCTTCATCTCAAGTCTTTTCAATTACAAATCACCCTCGATTTACGGTATCGAGATAGCTACTGCAAAATGGTGTAGGTGAAAAACCTGTCAATCCTCTTTATAATTTAATGACCACGAGTAAAGCAAGATCACTCTCCTCCCTCTCCACCCACCCGACCAAATTCCGCGGCTCCTTTCTCGCCCCTTCAAAATTTCGAGGTTCCTTACCGGAAGCCAACAAGGAATGGGAGCGGTTCACCTTCAATCCTTACATCGATGGTACCGCGATAGTCCTCGGTGTTACCAAGGAGGATATCCGTAAGAGCAACAAGATGGCCGATGACGACTGGTTTAACTCTACAGTCGTACTCAACGAAGGAAACAACAAAGAAGAGAGAAGGTATATGGCCACACTCGAAATCTTCCATCAAATGCATTGTCTTGATATGCTTCGTAAGTCGACATTCGGGGAGAAATACAAAGACGATGTGTCCCGAAAACACGGCCAGACACAGTTGCAGAGCCATTTGGGTAAGTCTCGTATATTCTTCTTCCTACAATCCCCCCCCTAAATTTTCTCGACAGACCACTGTATCGAAATTATCAGACAAGTCATCATGTGCAATAGCGATCCAGGACTTATCACTTTCCACTGGGTCAAGGATAATCCTGTTCCGTATCCGGACTTCAACACCTGGCATCAGTGTCGAGATGCGGATGCTACGTTGGAGTGGGGACGGAGGAATGCGTGGCCTTTGAAAGACTTCGTTCGGAAGAACAGGCTTGTGGTGGAGATGCCTGACGCGCCTTAGAAATAGATTTCAATAGCGAACAATGGTGCTAAGGTAATTTGATCTAGGTTTACGTATGTCTGCGGCTCCTAACGGCTTTTGACGTGTTACACATTTTAGATGTCACAGTTATGGATGATTGAGAATGGATTCTAAGTGTATCATTTCAGACGAAGCAGGTCTTTTGGCGAATAATGCATCGAATGCTCAACTGCCGACGTGCCGCTCTGTTCGAAAAAGGCTCCCAACCCAGGCAAGATCAAATGTTCTAGACTTTCATCTTTACAACGGGGACAAGTTGCGATTTCACACACCCAGCGCTGCAAGCCAATATAGGGATGGGTTGGAGATTGGTCTAGGCTTAAAGAGGTAGGTAGACCATCACGCCCAGTGGATACCAGCGACTACCCAGCGAACATCTGTGAGCCCCCAGGGAACACTAGTATATGCCAAGCAACCACCAGTGAACGAACAGTCTGTTGATAGAATGTCAATGGTTACTTTCGAGCTCAACGGCACATCGTTGATGTAACAACACAATGCCATAGTATACTTTCTTGCATTCCCTTATCTTCTTTCACTCTCCTCATTAGGAAAATGGCGTGTTATCTGCTGTTACACGGCCATGTGATACATCTTCGGTCAATGGCTGATCGTGTTGATCTGCAGCTACCCAACGTTGTGATTCAAGCTTCAAAATTTGCAATGTTCTAGGATATCCTGTACTAGCGAACACCTAGGACGGTGAAAGATAAGCTGACGTGCATCTTCACCATGTCAATCACTGCACTCCGAATCCTACCATGCGGATATCATGATTCTCGAATTCTCGGATACTGCCCCACTTACTTGCTCTGTTATATTCCCTCTCCTATAACCCCGCATAAAACAAATGTGCCAGTGTCCCATCCTTCATATAAAGCCATTCAACCATCCTATCCCATTCCCAAGCACCCTCCATCTTATTCCTCTTAGCATCTACCCTTTACCTCACAAAATCCCGCCTCTTCCACCATGAAGCTCCACAACAGTCTCAGCCTCATCCTGGCTGCTCTCACCTGTAGCACACTCGCGGCACCAATCAGTGACAAATCCCCATTTCCCCCCATCACCACTACCCGCCTGCTAACCCAGTTCAATAGCAGCTGCCAACGACGTTGATGCTCTAGAGACTCGTATCTACTACAAAACTACCGACAGTTTTGAGAAGCGAGACAACGACGTTGACGCTCTCGAGACTCGCATCTACTACAAAACCACCAACGACGTTGAGAAACGTGATAACGACGTCGACACTCTTGAGACGAGAATCTACTACAAATCGGAGAAGTGAGTGAAATAGATCATTACGCTGGGTACGGGTCCGTGGAAGGTCGTGACATGGCTGGTGAGCGAGCAAGCAAGGTCTGGCGTCAATGTGAAGGGCTTTGGATATGTTCTTCGCAAGAAGATGTAGAAAAGACTCGCGCGTAGGCTGAATACATAAACTTGAGATGTTTGCAGGTGCATGTGCCAATGTTGCTATTGAATCTTGAAGAAACGCTACTATGGAGTACAAACATGCTAAGATGGCAAAGAAGCCAAGAATCTGAGTGGGATAAGCAACGAACGAGAGCAAGCAAGAAGGTGAAAAGATGCGTTGCACTAAGACCTTTCAAATGCAGACGTTGAAAACCGTAGATAAGCGTAGTATTCTATTATTTTAGCTAAATATATCTTTCAAACACAAAAATATGTCTCAAAGGAGGAAGGATAGAAGGTATGCACGATAAAACACAGCAACAAGTACAAGAAAGCACAGAAGCGCAGAGAGGCCAACTGTCTTACACCGCCCAGGAGACAAGAGTACGGCCCCTGTAACGTTCTGGAAGATATAGAACCACCTCTGAGTTTGAAGACTGAAGACAGCAGACAGATAACGAGAAACGGAAAGAAAAGGGGAAAGAGAAAGAGGAAGAGGAAGAGGAAGTATCGCCATCGGGAGCTCGCCGCAGTCTGCTATGGTGTAGCAACATGCTCAGACATCTCCAAGCCTACACGCCGTCAGCATATACAGCATGACTTCTCCCTCCCTTCACAGTACGAGTAGCTAAGCCCAATCCCCGAACTCCCGATCCCAGGTCTCGCTAGCGCAGGCCGTTCCTGAATCTTCCTTATGTCTTCGTCATTGACACCTTTATGTCCTCCAAGCCCCTCCCAATTAACAATGCCTAGGAACGGCTTAACGGTCTTTTTAAACAAGGGGCCCCCATGAGCGAGTTTGTAGCGTGAGCCACCGCACGGACAGATTTTGTATGGAAAGGGTCGATTTGTATGGAAATGCGCTGACACGCGGTACAAACCCGCTCATTGGGGACCTTGTATTGGATAAATATGGTGGCGCATGCACAAGCGGTGCCTGCCGTGCTTACTCACGAGTTTCCTTGAACGTCACCTCGTGTTCTTGAGACCAAATCCCAAAACGAAGACTTGCCTCCCAATTCGAGTATTTTCCCGTCGCTCATGTCGTGATGGCATTGCCAATATGGTTCGACGCCCCGAACACGTGTAGTTATTGTCATCACTCCACTCGCCTCGCTTACGATATGGTATGTCAACATCGTCCGGTAAATACTCCTGGCGCCATTGCACCAATATCATGTCAGATCCTCTCCAAGGCGAACAAAGCTTGTCAAAGACGTTAAAATCTCGCGAAAAAGGATATCGCGAGGTGACATCGCGAGAGGCCGGATGATGTAGATCGTGCTAATTATAGAAATTATCCCGTATTGGTCCCTGTGTGGGGCAACCTTGGAAGCTGCCAACCCCAGAGCCGCCTCTTTGGGGAATTGCACGAGAGTCAGTCGGTAACTAACATGCTGGTTGGATGTATAAAGAGACGTTGTAGGAAAGGAGAATTAGAAAACAGCATCAATAGCTTTCATCGACTCCTCGAGTACAGAACGAAATATCCACTCGCTTTAAGGCTCACTGTCGCTTCCAAACCACCTACTCAAACAAACTAAATTCTTGTTAAATTCAACCCCCAAAGTACCTACCATAATGTACGCCGCCATTCTCGCCTCCGTCCTGGCCTTGAGCGCCGGTGCTACCGCCGCACCCCTCGTCGAGCGCCAAACCACCCTCTCGCCCTGGCAAGTCACCGGCGTAGCAGTCTTCACTCCCTCTGGGCGTCCGGGCTCCTACCCCTGGCCGACTATCACAGCCAACGTGACGGACCCCAACGCCCTCGTTCTCGGCACCTCGCCCGAAGGCACCGAGATCTCTCTCCCTGCCGGGGGGCTCGCGGTGAACTGCCAGGCGAAATGGTTCACTGGCACCGAGCCCACCAACCATATCTGGCCCTGCGATGCGTCGGGCGAGGGCGACGGATACTGGACGCTGGAAATTGTCGACAATGCGGGGTGGTCGACAACCAACTTTGATTTGAAGATTACAAGGGTTGCGGATGCACTGTATCGTGGAGCAGAGTATAAGAAGACGTATGTGGCTACGGGGCACTTTGAGCTTGGTGTTAATCTGGGTGGGCAGTGTGGAGGTAGCGGTGTCTGCTATTGGGGATTGGCGCAGGGGAGTAACCCCGTGCTGATTCAGCCAGCGGAGGTTGCCCCTTAGATCCACTTATGGACATATTCGAACAGCAGAAAGAATGAGGGTGGAGAAGGGGAGAGCAATGAAAATTGGCGAACATGAGCGATAGGAGGATAAAGTGAGCCCTTTAGGGATAATGATACATAGTAATATTAAAAATAACGTTGTATAATCCGAAACGCAAACCTTAGCACTGATCTCTACGCTCCGAAGTACATACCGGTAGTATTACGTCCGACTGAGCAATGATAACGGCTAGGTTCTTTTAGATGCTTCTGAAAAAAGGAAAAAGTAATGTATATACGGTTTCTTAAAGCCCTACAGGTTGGAAGTGGTGCCATGTGGATAAGCTCCCAGCTTCGCGCGCTATGACGTCACTTTTGATCATCTTGAGCTCAACACCAACAAACACATCGTCAACGCTTCAAACGCAACCAAGCCTCATCGCCTCCAACATCCCCCAAAAATACACCTAGGAAATTCAATATGGGCCGCCGCCAGCGTTTGATCAGTACCTCCATCCTGCGCGCCATCTTCAAGACCACGCTACGGGATCCAAACAAACCTCCAAGCCTTCTTGCTCGCATCCTTACGTTCTTCTCCGTGTTCCAGCTCGCGCTCACGCGATACCGAGCAAGTCTTTTCAAGAGGCTCAGGAACGAGATATGGCAAATTGAGGAAGAAGAATATACCGAGTCGTTCCGCTCGCCGTCTGCAGGTAAGAGGACTGATCTCGTTGCCGCGGGAGACCTGGGGTACTCAGGTTCTGTATGTATACCACGCTGCTGTGTACTAAGCCATTTCGTCTTACGAGAGCGCTAACGGCTTTACAGACCTTCTTCACGACGCCAAACTCCAAGTACCTTCTCAAATCTCTCCCCCGCGCATTTGAGCAAGCCTTCTTCCGCGATCGCCTCCTCGACCCATACGCTGAGCACATGGAGTTCAATCCGACATCGCTGCTCGTCCGGATAACAGACCTTCTATACTGCCCATCGCCAACGATTGGTGCTATCATCGGTACAGCGCCCTCGCACCATATTGTCATGGAGAACATATTGTATGGACAGTCGAGCTGTGCCAAGGCGGACCAAAAGCTCTGGGAGACGTATGACCTCAAACCTAGCGACTACTTCTTCCCGGAACGCGATATCGCGGGTGGACATCTCGCACCCGAAAGCGTCAAAGAGCGCTTGATCGACGAGTTCCCGGATAAGATTCGCGTCACCATCGATGAGAAGGAGGAACTCGTGGCACAGCTGTCGAGGGACACAAAGATACTACAAGAAGCCAACGCAGTCGACTACAGCCTCTTTCTCGTTCGGTATCCCTCGTCCATGTCATCGGCCGAGAATGGAAAGGTGCCTGTTCCTGCAGGAAGGCCTTCCATCTGGCGCAACGGCGTCGTTTCCCGCGACAAGAAGTGGATCTACCGTGCTATCCTTCTCGACTTCTTCTGGGCAAAGGACGCGCTGCAGGCGAAGGCGCTGACAGGGCTCGTCAATTCGTGGAACTTCGTGCAGTGGGGCAAGGGGAATGGGCCAATGAGTATTACCACTTCTAGTGACGAGTACCGGACTAGGTTCCTGGGCATGGTGGAGGGGCTCATCGAGGTAACGGATAGCGCCGGGAGGCCAGCTAGGGAGGTGCGCAGGCCCCTTTCAGAAGGACCGCAGGAAGTGTAGTGCTGTGTACTTTTCATCGTTCGGCGAGGAGTTAGTGGTAATGTACATGCGTATGATGATACCCAGGGATTTCAAGTCTATTCTCAAACCATCGCTCCACCACTTTGGAGATCTTGACATGCCCTAGAACCCCCGGCTAGAAGTGCGTTATAGATGTTATTCCTACAGGAACACTTACGGGTACGCTTGCCGTACTCAGGCAGACATATTCGACTGGAGCAGATCCCTGCGCTAGACACGTATGCTTGCCGCACTCGCGTCGTCAAAAGAAGACCAATGAGTCTTTGCTCGAGGTTAAATCGCGTCTTTGTCGCATCCGTTTGGTGCGGGGGTCATCATTGTGATTGGATATCTCAAGCTTCAGCAACGAGCGATCGTATGATGAAGCCCTCCTCTTGGTTGCACACAGACGACAGATGTTGTTGCACAAAAGCTAACAGCAAGTTTCGATGGGACTGTGAGATGGAGATGCAAATGAGGCGGGGGAAGGTATCGACCTAGCACCCCTTTTTTTTTTTTTTTTTAGCGCGCGAGCTGACGACATCATGGGCTTTGAGGAATTAGGTGCCCCAGGGATGCATAATGGCACAATTACGGTCTCTCAAGCGCATGATTGGATTGATATCAGAAGTGGATATACCTCTCGCAACAATGGCGGTGAAGCTCGGATTGGGAAAGCTCGTCATCAGGCATGAGATGATGATCCCCTGTCCCTGTCGGTGCGGCGGTTGGGCGAGCCCGGTGAAGCTGAGCGGGCGTTGTGGAGAGCCCACGATAGGAACACGAGAGCATCCGGCTCGGGAGTGTCCAGCGTCGCTGCGCCGCCCGCAATAATGAGCGCACAGGATGCGCGTCCAACTGGCGGTGGCACCGAGGGGAAATGCAAGTGTCCACGCGATCACTGTCCAGCAACCGCTGTTCTCTCAACGCCATGTGTTGGCGATGAGCGCCCGGGCGAAAATTCTGAAGATGTTTGGGGAGATGAAATGGAAGATCGCGGTAGTGAATTGTGCTTTTGCTCAGCGTGCACGAGTGCCGTTGGAGATATCGATGGATCGCTGTGGGGAAGCTTCCTGCGGCTCTTGGCGGCCTCGAGCGTCCGTGCGACCTGACGTCACCAGTGAGGAATCGCAACACTGCTGTTGCCCGCGCTTGATCACGCCTCCTTCCATGCGCGTCCACCAGGCTGGGGACAAATTGCTTAAGACGTCCCCCCTTCGCCGCCGCAGAAGCGTCAACCCACTGCAGCTATTATACTCACCTCCAACGGATTGTTTCCGCCGCAGACACCGCAACCTCACCCTCTACACTCTCGCCACAGTCGACCGTCTACGCGCTATACCTCATCAAGCTGCTTGCGCCTTCGAGCAGGGACCTGGGCCTGGTTCTCCAATCAGTATTCGCGGCCGCCTCACCTCCCGCCGTGTCGCGACGTCAAGCAGTCCTGCGAACCGGATTTCAGCCCTGCACGCCTGACGACTGAAAGATGGCCGCCCTTGCATTCAAAGCCATCGGCTACGGCGCAGAGAAGATTCCTGACCGACTCTTTGAGAAGATACCGGGCGGCTTCTTTACGCCCGCAGAACAGAAGAAGATCAAGAAGCACCGCGACGACGACCGACGCAGGAGTGAACAGCGGCATAGCGACCGCCAACGACGCCGATCCCACCGAGACCGCACCCCTCCGACCGACTACTCCGACCACAGCGGCTACGACGACACCGACTACGAGCAAGAGTACAGGAACAAGCAGCGACGTCGTCGAGCCAGGAGCTTGGGACGAAGCTACAGCCGCAGTCTGAGCCGCGGAAGACACCGGGAGCGCACTGGTGACTGGGACCGAGAAATGGATCGCGCAGAGCGTGGGCCTGAGTTTCCTCCCCCTCCTCCTTCAGAGTACAGGCCATACAACCCGCAGGACTATGCCCCGGCTGCTGCTGTAACAGGAGCAGCGGTGGCGAACACGTATTACGACCAGCATGGCCGTCGAGAGTCGTCGGTCAGACCCGAGTACGGGTACCCACCCCAGGTAAATAGCTTTTCTCTTCGCTCTCGAAGCGCAACGGCCGGTGCCGTGCCTTCATCTGTTGACGCTGGCGAACGCGAATGCGAACTCGAACTCGAAGTCGTACCTGTTTTCGCCAATGTTGATGAACAGCTCTCCCTCCAATCTGTCGCGTTCGCCCCTTCTCTTGCGTTCTCTTCCCTATCCAGTTCTTTCCTCTTGCAGTTCTCCCCTTTTACGAGCTTTCTCTCCATCCTACAAGCCGCCTCTGGCGGCCTCACGCTTCCGCTCGGCCACTAACTCTCCACAGCCTCAACCATTGGGTGCTCGCCCTCCACCGTCTTCTTCTGCGGCAAAATACATTCCCGCAAATACATACCCACAGTCCCCCACGGTTGCTTCCAATCCGCAACCAAATACCGCCTACAATCCCGCTGGCTATGCGTCCCC
Organism: Beverwykella pulmonaria; assembly: GCA_001599595.1. Lineage (NCBI taxonomy): Eukaryota > Fungi > Ascomycota > Dothideomycetes > Pleosporales > Melanommataceae > Beverwykella > Beverwykella pulmonaria. The sequence goes on from BCHH01000002.1 coordinate 3,691,928, forward strand.
AAGTCCATCTCAGAGAGCCCCGGCGGGTTATTACCCACCCCCGCCACCGTTCTATCGACAGCAATCGCGCTCCCAGCCATCATTGCCTCAATACCCATATCCTGACAACCAGAACCAGGTGGCATACCTCGGACCGCCAATCCGCCACGGCAATACCTTGTCCTCGCACCATCACCGTCATGGCGATGGGAAGCATCATAGGGCAAGGTCTGCTGGTCACCATGGTCGTTCTCGCAGCCGCGTTACTGATCAATTGCGTGACAGGTTTGACAACCTTGACGTAAAGGAGAAGGCCTTGGCGGCTTCGGTGGGGGGTGCATTAGCCGGAGGGCTAGCGGGCAATGCTGTTGGGAAGGGGGCGCTAAGCACTCTCGTAGGGGCGGCGATCGGCGGACTTGGCGGAAGAGAGTTGGAGAAGAGGCATGAGAAGTAAGTGGTGATGACGTGATGATGTGGTTGTGGAAGCTTTAGATAGCGGTTTTTGGGCCTTTTCTTTATATTTGCTAATTTGGTTTTCCGTGACAACAGGAAGAGAGCCTCCCGCGAAGTTTCTCTAGCCTCACAGCCACTAGAGAGGAGTCGAAGCCGCCACAGCAGCAAGAGAAGGGACTCCTCTAGGTCACCATCTCGAGACAAGCGGAGGAGTGACCGCTTCCACAGCGATTCCGATTCCGATTCTTATTCTGACGATCATCAACGAGCTGCAAGGAGGAAGCGTGGTTCTAGTAAAAGGCACGATTATGACGATATATCCTTTGTTTGATTAAGGACGAGACATTGGCGTTCCGCTTCTCACGACCTTTGACAGCTTGTTTTCTTATGTTTCCTTGCATGCATAACGAATTACCACTTTACGACTGCGAACATGTCTAAGCACGAATTATGACGGATAGAGAAGGCGCATTCATGGTGGCGCATTCACGGTAGCGCTGAGGTGGCGCTGAGGTGGCGATTTCTTTCCGTGTTTCTCTCTCTTATTAGCCATTGGATCTTGATTCATGTATCGGCAAGGTTTCCTGAAACAAAGTAAAGGAGGCAGGAAACACGTTGTCGGGCTCTTGATGTTAGGATTGCCACGACTGAACTCGGCTCTGATGCAGGCGCGGGCGCGATCTTCACGGCCTGGGAAAGCAGGACTCAGGGGCTTGGTCGGTGTGAATAAGTCGGTGAGGGCACGCTCCGGAACTACTGTACACTATGTTGAAGTACACTTTTTGGTCGAGATATTGTATACGCAAAGTTCACCTCATGTGACCTGTAGAGTGCCTCATTGAACTCTAGCGGCGGTCTCTGACACAGTGATTTCCAAGGCTGCGCGTTTAACCCGTTCAGGGAACAGAGACGATTGACAGCCATGGAATCGAGCCAGTTAAAGCGCTAGCTGAAGGTCATCGGGCCCGGTTAGCATCTCAACCGCCGTGGGTACGCGAATCGTCTAGAATGGGCTAACACGTGGATGCCCGTCACGATTCAGGGGCACCTTCGACGTGCTCAAGAAGAACGTCTAACGTCCAAACCTTGTGGGGCGCCCTTCTGGAAAGCACTAGTCTAGAGGAAGCATCGAACAGATCGGCAAGGTGTTGCGAGGCGCGGAGGAAAACCTTGGGATTGGCGCCACTGGTAAGACCGTAGCGGCCTGCACGCGACAGTAAATTGATATTCGCCCCAGCCGCGCGAAGCGTGGGTACAAAGGCGAACGTGGAAACGGTGGTTGTGGAAGGATTTATCTGATCCGATATGACTCGACCACTGGTGAGACTGGAGGGCCAAGGATTATTAAGGCGAAGGTGAAAGAACGGCAATCGAGTCTGGAACGAGACTTCGCGGATAATAGCTTCATATCGAACGTCACTCGAATCGATCAACCCACGACGAGGCCCCGGCGCCGGCGCCGGCGCCAGCAGGACATATAACGCCAAATCCCACCTCCAGTGCCCACCAGAAACCTCGAAGCCAGTCCAGACCTCCACCCTCCTACGTCGTTCTAACGGTCGCAACTCCTTCAGCAACATCATCCTTCTCTCGCTACAGCCATGTCCAAGCGAAAAGCAGACCCATCGACCCTCCCGCAACAACGAAGCGGTAAGACACGAACGCCTGGCATCTTCAACCTGCAACCACAACCACAACCGCAACCGCAACTGCAACCGCAATCTCAATCTCCCAGTCCCCAGAAATGCTTCTTCCTCGACATGCTCCCTCTCGAGCTCCGCTTCGCCGTCTACGAGCACCTCGTCGTGTCGCCGTCGGCCCTCCGCGGCAAGACCGCGAGGAAAGAAAACGAAAAGATGCACGTCGACCTGTCCATCCTACGCGTCAACCGCCAAATCTACGCCGAAGCGCTCCCGCTCTTCTACGGAAAAAACACCTTCTACGTTAGCAGCATCCCGGACGCGTCTACCTCGGGAGCTAAGGACTCCCTACCAGAAGTTGAATTCGATCCGCCCCTTCCACGACCCCACTGGCCACTCATCCGCCACCTAAAAATCAACCTGCTCTACCTCCCGCAAATCCTCGTTTGCACCTCTGGCCGCAACGGCATCGGCTGGCAGCCCGTCTCTCCGGGTGCCTCCTCTTACATTTCGCTACTCGTCTCTCTCCTCACAACCTGCGGCCCCAAACTCCTCTCCCTTTCCCTCGTCGCCGAAGTCCCCACCTCCTTCTGCACGAAGAAATGCCTCGTTAGCTTCTTCATGTGCGACCGGGATCACCGGTTCGCCGCCGTGTTGGGGAGTTTAGAGAAGGTGAAGAGTGTGCCGCTCGCGTTTGAGTTCCCGGATTGTTACTTTAGGGTGGGCGTGGAAAAGGGGGTTTTCAAGAAGAAGAGCATTTTGGTGTTGGCTTGTCGGTTTATGTTTTGTCAGAGTCGGCTTAGGGTTAGGGCAATAGTGGAGGAGTTTGAGAAGGGGAGACGGGGGCAGGAATTTAAGGGAGAGGAGGGAGGACGGAAGAAGAGGACGGATTTAGGGCCGTTTATGGATGGGTTGTGGTGAGGGGAGGGGAAAGAGTGCAAGGTGAAGCCTGCGTGGGATGGCGAGTAGTAGATCGTGGTTCTTTCTTTCTTTCTTTCTTTCTTTCTTCTTCTTCCCTCTCTATTCTCTTTTACTTTTTTAATCCTTTTCCTTCCTCATTTCCTAGTTTCGCATAGCACAAGCAACGAGCATATCGGGGCCAGCAATAAGGAACACGGCAACTTTGAACATGCTATGGCGCATGCTGGAACTGGCTTTCTTGCCCTCTGTTTTCCCTCTGCTCCCTTCGGCAAAGATCAAAGGCGTTTGAAGCGGCGTTTTGGACGCTTGAAACAATGGACTTTGCTTCCTGTTGGCATTGGGCATATCTCCCTCTTTCTCTCGCATTAGATTTGCGATGGTAATTTTTTTTCGCATTTTAGAGAAAAGCGCATATAGACATACTGGATGGACCGGTATACATACACACATATAATACGACATACGTACTACTGCAGGTTAGCTATCTTTGTTTCGAGCCTGATATTATACTGCATGTTCTCACACCTAGAGAGAAAAACAAGAGTGGGCCAAGGAGAACCTTTAAAATGTTGTAAAGCGCGTGCTAGCAATTACAGTAAGGCTAAGTAGGGCAAATTTTAATTCCCTTGCCCTCTGCCTGGAATCTGGTGATTCTTCGACTGCGGGTATGTCGTAAAACGATCAATGATGTCTTGAGCCTCTGGGACAGTAATCATCCCATTTCCCGACGGAGGAACGCCAGATGTTCCAGATCCCGACGGAGAAGCGGCACAGCAGCCACCTCCGACCAGCATGCGCCATCAGCGCCAAGTGGCTGATGCTCAGTGTGACTCGGCCGAAAGCTATATAAAATTTTTATCCTCACGTTCTAAACATCATCAACGATGCTTTTGGCTCTGCTCGTCACCTCCGCAAACCGTCCGGGCGGCGACAATCTAGTGTGACGTACGTCTGATGTGCGCTAGATACTGGATGGAACGCCGAAACAGGCAAGGGGGTGGAGGAATCTGATCTCCGGACAGCGTGATGTCCCTACTGAAGAAAATGATATATATACTGGCGCACGTCTTCGAGGTGTCTGTCAACGCAGCACTCCTGATCCTCAACATCATACTACCATCACTCTCCAAAATGGTCGCTTTCAATCCCGCAAAGGACATCCCCAGTCTCGCTGGCAAGGTCATTCTGGTGACCGGCGGTAGGCTCCACTTCCTCAATTGCATGTCGATGTAAAAGATAGCTAATATAAGGATGATACAGGTAACGCAGGCCTCGGCAAGCAAACAATCCAATACCTCGCCGGTCATGCGCCTACGCGCATCTACCTCGCGGCGCGAACACCCTCCAAGGCTACCTCTGCCATCGCCGATATCAAAGCCGCGGTGCCTAACGCCTCCATCGAACACTTGCCCCTCGACCTCACGTCATTTGAATCCATCGCCGCGGCGGCCAACACATTCAAGGCCAAAGAATCGCGCCTCGACTTGTTGATAAACAATGCAGGCGTCATGGCCATGCCCTACAGCCTCACGAACGAAGGCTACGAGATCCAATTCGGCACAAACCACGTCGGGCACGCGCTATTGACCAAACTCCTCCTTCCTACCCTCCTCGAAACAGCCGCGCGACCTGGCTCCGACGTCCGCATCGTCAATCTGAGCAGCATGGGGCACTTCCTCGCTCCCTCGGCAGGAATCATCTGGGACCAAGCCGCGCTGGAAAAGGACAGTACATGGGCGCGCTACGGGCAGTCGAAACTCGCAAACATCCTCTTCACCAAAGAACTCGCGGCCCGCTATCCGCAGATCACAAGTGTAGCGATCCATCCGGGCGTTATTCTCACGGACTTGTATTCGTCATTTGCAAAGGGGTTTTTCATGAAGTGGGCGACGTGGTTTTATGGGCTGTTAATGCCCATTTTGCCGGGCCACTTTGGCGATACGAAGGGCGGCGCGCTGAATCAGACGTGGGCTGCGACGGTGGATAAGAACACGTTGGTGAATGGTGGGTATTATATTCCGGTGGGCAAGTTGAGTGCAGGGAGTGGGAAGGCGAGGGATAAAGGGTTGGCGAAGAAGTTGTGGGAGTGGACAGAGGAGGAGCTGGGGAGGCATGGGTATTAGGGTGTTGGTGGCGGTGAGGATGAGTTCGAAGGGTTAATAAGTGGATTTTTAGATCTTGTTCTGCTATATATGTCTTGTATAGAATGGATGTTCGATTTATCAATGTAATCCTCAGTGGTTATCTTCAGGATAAGATTGCGGGACAATACGGCACAGCTAGCGGGCCGAAGAATATATTTAACTTCACGAGAAGCGACTCGATCTTCTAGCAGGACTCAGCCCGTCAAGGGTGACGGCATCAACCGTATACATATCATTAAATCAACATAGGTGCACTGGTGGGTGATCCTGGTTTTTGCGCAGTGTAAGAAAGCATGTATCACTCAACATTAACCTCTGCCACATGGGTTACTTGAATACTCGTTTTAATTTTGCATCAACTGCTCTAGATGTAATCTAATACACAATTTCTAGGTCATAGGATGTCATATTTGATGTCCTCCACTGGCAAAATCTGCGTTCTTGCCAGCACAAATGCCTCAGCACGTATACTAAAATACAGGACGTGGGGTATAATGATAAGTCATAAATCATAAGTCGGTGTCATGGAGCATTTCCCCCCGGTGAAGATATACAGATAAGGTATGAGAACGCATGCAGAAGGCAGATGACACTGAAAAATTTAAACGACTAAAGCCAAAATTCATCTTGAGTGGATATCTATGCATAGTGAAGCATACCTAGTAAACGCCGAATTCATACCTAGGAAGCGTCTCCTAGGTGTCGAGCCTAGAGAATCAGAATTACCGGAAACTGTATTTGTTCTTCGCCTTTCTGCTCTTCTTGTTCTTTGCGTATGCGTTCGATGGCAGATCGTCTACGGCTGTGTGCCCTACCCCCGATGCTGTGCTTGCCTGATGTTGATTGTCCACCGGTGCTTTTATCTTTCTCGAAGCGTGGAATTGGGTGAGGAGATTTCGGCGTTCTTGCTCCGTATCGTCGGTGAGATCGATGATGCTGTCGCCTTGGGGTAGAGGGCCAATGGAGTACTTGCGAGCAGGTAGTGTACGAGGCTGCGCTTGTGGGCGAACTGGAAGCGGGACATTAGTGGCATTTGGCAATTCCTGATGCTGGTCTCCGGCATGGGCTGGTATTATATTGAGAGCAGACCTTCGCCTTTCAGCGGCCACGGGTGTTGTTGGTACCGCTGATGCGGAAGGTGGTGCCATCGGAGCTGTAGCAGCACGATTCGCATCTAAAGCCGCGATCCGGTTCTGGCGTGCTTGTTCTGGCGTGAGTCCACCGACGAAGCGGCTGGCGCCAGACACCTGGGCCATTGCTCCCATAACACCAGCTGGCATCTTTGATTTGCGAGCTTTCTGCGTTTTGGAAGGAGGTTGAGGGGGTACTACGGAAGGCGGAGTTGGTCTTTTTGGAGACAACGACTGGGTAAGTGTTGCTGTATCATCTAATACCATCGGGTCCGCTGTCGATGATCTGGCACGTGAGTGGTGATCTGGCGCGGGTTGTGGAAGAACGGATGGCTGCGTGCTTCCTTCAGAGCTCGACTCTACTCTCTGTCGTTTACGCGGATGCTGGTGAATTGGGAGATCCGATGGCGCTTCTTCTAGCGTCACTGGTGCTGCTGGTGCTGACACTGGCTTATATTGGGGTGTGACTGTGGCCGGGTTGCTTCTAGATGCAACGTGTACTTGTTTTGTCCTTGCCGTAGGACGTCCTTTCTTTACAGTTTGCGAGGCCTGTACAACGGGCGTCTGTTGTGCTGCCAGAGGCCCGTTCCTAGCGACACGTACCACGCTACGGTCAACCGTCGTTCCGACAGCTCCACGGATCCTTTCCAAGTCATCAATGTACTCCCAGCAGTGTTTCCACACCGCTGCGTTCATTCGCAAGTCAACGAAGTGCTCGCGCAGACTCTCTCGCAAAGCAGTGATGTCCCCAAGTAGTAATTTGTTGTTTCGTGTGTCCGAATACATCGAGATGAGGATCACTACAGCGACCATTTCGACTGGAGCGAACGTTTGTACGCCCCTTAATCTCTTGTCGCCGTTTGTGAAGGTGTCAGGATTTTCCTCGATCAGGTCTCCGAATATGGTGAACACGCTTGCCAGGTGGGACTTGACTCCGTCGTCCACGGCATCGCGATTCTTTAACAGCTTAGGCAACGCCGTATAGGTGGTTTTCAGGATTGGGATACCATTGGTATTAGTAGGGTGCTGGACTTCCATGACTTGACTGAAGCAAGACAAAGCCATTTGGAACTCTTTTGCACGCGTGCGATCCTTCAGGAGTGAAAATACCACAGGGAAGTCGTCAACAAACATCTTGGCGAGTTCTTGCCAGGGCCCAGTAGAGGCGCGCATTTTCTCAGCTGCCGAAAGCTGGACCCCCATCTGGACGCGAGCGAACAGGTCTTCTTCCTGCTCTGGTGAGAGGTCTGCAAACTCGAACGAGACGAAATCTTTCTGGAGAAATTGCGCTTGTTGCGCATCTGATAGGACTTTCCGTCTTCCACTAGCGGAACGGTCGCAGAACCACCTAAACTAGTTAGCCATATAGAGTTTGTGCTACGCAGTGTTTAGCTACTTACCATTTTTCTCCGCGATGGTCATTGCAAGGAATCAGGCCCTGGATGAAGGCCTTCACAGATGAGAGACGTTGCTTGCCATCTACACATACCAGGGTGTGCTTGTTGCCCTCCGTATAGTGTTTGCTCAATATGATTGGAGGAATGTAGTAATTTTCTATACAGTCCGGTCAGCAATTGGTCTGGTTTGAAAAGCAGGCTGCTTATCTACCCATTAAGGAGTTGATCAGGCCAGTCATACGATCGGCTGAATGCAGTGGTCAGCGAGGAACAATAAACATTTGAGCACGGCTTCGGGATGTCGCACCGGTCCAGACTACTTCTCGTTGATACTCGGGGTCAACGTTAATGTGTCCAGTTTCGAGCTGCTCTGTCGAGATGATTAGACAGATGAAGACAGTGCAGAGGTGAGCTCACTCATCAGCCACTTCAGTGGACGCATGACGACGGACGATGGCGAAAGTTGAGGCCGCGGACGATAAGAAGAACCATCGTCTTCCTCGGACAACTCTTCGAGGTGAAAATCATCTCCCTCCGCTTCATCTTTGAGACATAGCTACAGCGTGTAAGCAGACAGTTACCAAAGTGAAGGCGAGCTCGTTGCTAACCTGGCTCTCTTGATTGGGCTCCATGATGGTGGTTGCATGCCAAGGTAGGTTGCTGATATATAGCGCAAGCCTTCCAACCTTGCCGAAGACTTTAATACCGCACTAGCACGTGGCTGTAACTTAGCTTTAGCTTCTTTACCAAAATCAAACTAGCGTTTGGTAATTTATATCGGAAGCTTAATCTTCATTATTAATTGCATTATAAGCCCAGCGCTATCATAAGAAATGGAAGGAAAGAATAAATGAAGAGCAAAATGGCAAATTCCCACTTTTATATAGTAGCCAAGAAGTGGAGCGCATTTGCTACCTAAAACAACACAGAGTATATCATTGGACAACTGAACACCGACTTTTCGAAGTCACCCAAAGGTTGATATCTATCGATTTTTCATCGAAATACTACTCAAATGCCTTCTTAAATCTGTTTTCTAAAGTCCCTTTCTCGCTGCAGGTGTGTGTTGTGGCAGGCGCGCTGCCATCTTGAGTCTTTGACCTGAAATTTCTTCAAAATGGTCTGTGCGCCATTCAGATTTTCGCGTTCGGTCGAAGGCACACTACTACAGAGATTTGGAGGCAGCCCCGTTACTCCTCTTTCTCGCAATCCATAGGGCATGGCCAGTCCTTATACGAAATCTCTCTCTCCTCTGAGCAGAGCCACGGCTCCTACCCGACAGAGCACCGGCTCTCGACACCTACGCACGCGACAGAGCACCGGCTCTTTACTACAGTCGCTACAGCAAAGCAACGATCTCGATAACCTGAGGACATCCCCTGCCTCAACAAAGCAAGAACTAGCTGCCGCTATGACAGCTACCACAGCCGCCACAGTAAAGCAACAAACTCAATAACCTGAGAGCACCCCCTGCCTCATACAAATTAACAAAAGGCTGCCTCTCTACGCCTAGCTGATTTGTTTAGGATGCTCTTTGAGTATTACTACACCGACTTAATTACAAATACATAATCATAACCTGGAATTCAGGCAGAGTGTAGTTATGCTATACAGTTATCAACATAACTTAAGATGGATACAAAATTGTTACAAACACAACCCAGGAACTACTGACGACAAGTCATACTGTCCGTAATAGTAGCGCGGCAAGCGACCCGATAAAAAGGCCATAAGACTACGACATGGGGGACGATGCCCCACCATCAGATAGTGAATCAAACTGAAATAATACTGTAAGCTACAGTATTATGTGATGGATTAGTGGATCTGTTGGATCTGTAAATCACAGAGCCACAGAGCCACAGAGCCATATCTTGGCCAACAGATCCAGTCGAATATATAAACTTTACGAATCTCCTAGATAGTCTGCATAGTCAATTCAATCGTATCCCCTGCATACATCTGTTCTGACATTGACGCCGCTCACAGTGAAGCCTCTCGCCAGTCAGGAATTTATTGTCTATCACATTACCCTCTCCTTGCTTCGACATCAACCTTGTATTCACCCCTCTCACCCTCCACCACCTAGGAGAACTCAGCCCTACCTGTTATGTGATGATGCCACAGGATTCGGGACCCACCATTAACATATACTTTGCACGCCGGAGGTGTAAGACTCCTGCTGTAGCTACCTGCTTTAGAGCCCTAGTAAAGAGGGATTAGTAGAGTAAGCGCAGTGCTTCATAGCCTAATGGGCTGAACAAGCATCATTGTATTAGCCTAGCAGCCGATAGTATCAATGTGAATGATTGAAGTATATATATATCATTAGACATTTGTTTTAATCACAAGATCAGTTGCATTAGTACTTCCAAATCTGTGTTTCAAGCCAAGAGCTGTTGGGCTGAGCATTACATTCGTTCAGAACATTACTGTACGACTTCAAGAGTCTTGCGGAGTGGAGGGAGAAGGCACGTGTCTATTGCAACCCGACTTCCTCTCCGCGGTAATCCGCCATGCCCTCTTTCACAATTTTCCTCAAATGCGCAGCAGCCCGCCCAAGTTCACCCCCTCCTTTCGCTGCCTGCTCCAGTCCCGCGACAATTGCTGGCTCCACTCTCTCGTGAAACACCCTCTGCCGATCTTCTCGATCTTCGTACATTTCTGCCTCCTCGTCTCTCGGTGCCCCAAAAAGGTTCAAGTGAGCGTATGCATTCGACCGTTGTGATAGAACATGATGTTGTGTTTGCCAGAGAGGGAAGCTACTCCCACTCCCATCAATCGCTGCTACTGCTTGAGGTAGTATCAGGCCAGCCTTCAGGAACAATGCGAGCGCACCCATCTGCTTGACTTGCACCTTTGCATCCCCGCCGGCTTTTCCGAATGACTTGGCTGTTGACCATTTTCCGGACGTGTCATTCTGCCAACCTAAGAGGCCGAGGAAGCACTTGAGCATCTTTACCCACCCGCCAGCGCAACTAACAACCTCATCGGCTGCGGCCGCAAGTAGCCACTCCAGAACATCAAGAGCAAAAATTCGGATCTCTGCGGCGAGATGTGTCATGCCAGCTCGAGTATGAAGTAAAAGCTGATCAGTCTGGCTCGCGATATCTCCCTTCGGTAGACTCTGAAGGAGCTTCAGAAGCTGTTCTCGAACTTTGTTGGATCCATCGAGGATAAGTCGCTGCACTGCAGGAAGTATTACTGATGATGGCTGTGGTAGGGGAGTTCCTGGAGCATTGTTGGTAATTGCAGTGGTCAAGTATGCCAAAGAATCGCGCCTCTGCGTGTCGGATTTGTGGTTGAGTAATGCCAGGTGATGGGCACATTGTGCTTCTACGGAAGGAGCATTTGCGGAAAGAGATTGTTGCTTTAGCGCAATTGCTGAGCGTAATGTAAGCCATGCGCTTTGAGTCCGTTACTGCAATTCAACCTACATTTGGCCTTGAAACTTGTGTCCGTGGCATTGGCTGCTTTTGGCTTCCCCTTTCCGACTCTCAGTTTTTGTTTCTGTTGGAATGTCAGAATAATTCTTATGATTCAGTGATCCAACGTCAACGGACCTGGAAATCCTTCTTCTTTTCTTTCTTCTTTTTTGCGCTTGAACCCATCCTGCCAGCTCAGCCGCTATCGAGATATCTTCTCCGGATTGAGTGCCGATATTCTGGTATCGTAGAAAGCATGAATGCCACGAACGGAGGCAACTAACATTGAAGTCCTCAAGTGAATTTGGTTGCGAATGTCAGGAAATTTTGGAAGATCATTATACGCTAGTCCATTTTAAGTAAGACTGCTCTTGGCAAGCCAGCATACCTGACCCTCCACCGTCCAGCTCTCTGCTTTCGCGCTACTGACATAAAGCTAGGGGATCTTGGTTACGATTCACCTAGACTCCTACGCGATGACTCAAAACGCGGTAAGCCGTTGCAAATTCCGTCACTACCTTATGGTCGACTTAACAATGTGAACAGCCGGAAGAGACTCTCTCCCTCCTCACACGCCTCAGTCAAAAACCCGGAGTCCAAAGCACCCTCGTCCTCTCCCGCGAAACCGGCGCAATCGTGCGAACGTCCGGCCTGATCTCCAATACCACATCTGCGAACCCCAACAGCACCCTACCTGCATCTCTCGAAACCGCGCCCGACAACTACAGCAATGGAAGGAAGGAGAGCGGAATACAGAGTGCAGAAGACGTGGCGAGCATGGTCTGGTCATTTTTAAGTGCGGCAGGAAAACTGGTGGATGGACTAGACAAGGAAGATGAGGTTAAGCTGTTGAGACTCAGGACAAAGAAGAACGAGTTGGTCATTGTACCAGGTGCGTGAAGCAAAGTGTGATAAACCATACATTGAAGTTGACTAATACGAAGATAGATCCCAAATTCATCTTGGTAGTTATACACGATACACCGCCGGCATAAAGATACCTGGATGAATGCACGTAGAGATGGTGTGGCATGCTTTCAATGATACCCCTTCAGAAAGAGTTCCAAGCGCGTTTGCTGTTCACCAATGGGCCTCATTGATCTCCACCTCGTTCACGTCCACACCATCCTTAAACCATCGATCTGGCGAGAATATTAGCAGCTGCATGCTGGGATCATTTCGAAAGGCTTAGAATACCCACCTGACACCTCAATATCGACATCATTACCGCTCATCTGCCTTCTGCGCATCTTGCCATCTTCCGCGAAGGTCCAGTCCTCCAGGCCATAGCAGCGCTTCCACTTCATTCCATCATGAGCGTCTTGATATTCATACCAGAATTGGACTGCAATCTTGTTCTCTGAGAAGGCGAACAGCTCCTTTCGGAGACGGTAGCTCTTCTCCTTTTCCCACTTCTTAGTTAGGAAATCTTCGATCGCAGCAGTCCCAGATAGAAACGACGTGCGGTTCCTCCAAATGCTGTCCGGAGTATACGCGCTCGCAATGGTCTTAGGATCCCTAGCACGATCAGATCAAGCCTTTGAACAGTGGGTGCGCACGATTTACTGGCTGTTCCAGAGGTCTTGTGCCTTCTTCACTTTGGCCTGCGCGGTCTCCTTAGTGAACGGTGGAACAAGAGACATCTTAGGGATCCAAAATTCCGGAAGTTTATGGACAGAAAGTTAATATCGAAGAGTGCGTTGTGAACCAGCGGAGTCAGCCATGGTGAACCTTATAGATGGCTAGCTCTTTGATTCTAAACTACAATCGGGATAGTACACATCTGGCGAAATGGTGAAGGCCAGCCATCCTTGAGGTTTCACGGTCAACAAACGCGAGTGTAAGGCCGTTGCTACTAAGCAGCATGCGTTTCGTTGCCGTGGAGTGCCGACGGCAGTTTAGTGTGATTGAATGCATGGGTTTGGCTTATGTTTCTCGCCCGACTATTTTCCGAGGCCCGCACGAAGGCAGCCGATGAGTGTTTGCAACGGAGGACGATGAGTTATCTCACATGAACAAGAATCCATGATATGCGCAGGAGTCTGCACAATCTGTCCCGTCTTAGGAATACTAGAAGTGCTGTAGTGCGGAGATCTTTTGACGCCCGGTCGGAGTTCGCATTGCGTCATTAGTGCCCCGCTGCCCGTTCGAGTAATGAAGCTGTTCAAACGCTGTTCAAACGCTGCCCCTCCAAACTCAAAATCTCACTCTCCCACCTTCATACTCCCACGCCACAGCTTCGTAACACAATCATCTCCCTCTACTAAAACACCAATTAATCAACATGGCACCTCTCCAAGTCGGTGATTCCTTCCCGGAAGGAGTCAAGTTCGAGTACGTGTTCAGGATCCCTTCCCCCGCAGTGGCTCCAGGGTCCGGCTAACGGATCGTACAGATGGGCTCCAATCACGGATTCTGACCCCACCGCCTGCGGCCTTCCTCAAACATATGATGCGAGCAAAGAATGGAAGGGCAAGAAGGTTGTTCTCTTCTCTGTTCCTGGTTAGTCTTTCACACCTCGGCAGCCCTATCCAGAGTTGATAAGATGTTCCAGGTGCATTCACCCCCGGCTGCCAGGCGCGTCACCTCCCACCGTATATCGAGAAGCTCGGCGAGCTGAAAGCCAAGGGCGTTGATATTGTGGCCGTCATTGCTTCGAACGATGCTTGGGTCATGAATGCTTGGGGCAAGGTCAATGGGGTAAAGGGCGATGATCTCGTAAGCAAAATAATCAAGGAGCTTGAGTTGAGTAAGCACTGACATGGAAAATGTAGTTGTTTCTCAGCGACACCAAGACATTCTTCTCTAAAGAGCATGGATGGCAAGCCGGCATGGGAGATCGCAAGTATGTCGGCCTTGTTTCATTGAGTATCCAACGCTAATGCCTCCAAAGTGGACGTTGGGCCATGATCTTTGACAAAGATGGCAAGGTCGTCTACGCTGACAACGAGAAGAATCCGGGCGAGATATTGGTAAATTTTGAACCATAATCATGACGGCCTCGACAAGAAGCTAACGAACTCACAGGTCTCGAGCGCTGAGGCTATTCTCTCCAAATTGTGAAGAGGTGCACTTCATTGTCGGCCTTTCACCCTGGGTGTTGTTTCACAGCGCCGAATACAGGTAGTTTCCATCTGAATAGACGACCATGCTCCTCTATCTGAGGTAATAGACTAGATATCCAGTCACTCTCGGAAAAAGAGTTTTCCTGGAAGTCTGAGATGCTCAACCCGGTGTCGCTGGTGCCGTGATGGACTGCTTGCCTATCTACTAAAATGCGGCTACATTCTGAACATATTGGATCTTGATATATTGGATCAAACATCAAACTGCTTGCTTAAATGGCTGCACTGAGTACATCGGGATCACCCAGCTCATTGATATGAGCCTCACGGCCTATCCACATTTTCTCCACCCCAGGATCCTAAAGAACAGGCTTAGAACTGTCAATGTGTGCAAAGGTCTTATCCTCTGCACGTGCCCTACAGCATGTTTCTAAACACAAGAAAAACAGATCTAACCATTTACCCCATATCTAGCTATGAGACAGAGGTGTCATCATTCTTCTTCGTTACCCCCCTCTATCTGCCAGAGGGTAGTAAAGAGATCACTGTGACTCCCTCGATTTCCCCTGTAAGTGACAACATGCAGTACGTTAGAGAAGCGGTATTAATCCTTCTGTGTGCTCAAATACAGTATCATTGAGCTCTTACACGTTTATCTGTAGTAGCATCCACGAAAGCTATATCAAGCAATGCGCGCGTAGACATGCGCCCTAGCAGGGGACGTTCCGTTGCTTTTGCTTCCAACACGGGTCAGCGCGCATTTTTTCAAAACTCATTGCTTTCCTCCTAGACAAAAAGGAAAGCAACAAAGAACATAACTCTCTCCAAAAACTGTTACTCTTCGCTTGTTACACATGAATTCTACAATGCGCAGAAATCTGGCAAAAATGAAAGTTTCTCTCCCTCGGGGAACTGACTTTGGTTAATTCCATGTATTCAGAAATATCTGAGAAGAAGTACTCACTCGAACCCCGGTCTCCCGCGCTTGGTATCGAGTGCGATGACAAGCGGAAATCATGACCACTGCTTTTTGTTAGCGGTGTTGGCGTGCAAGGTGAGTAGTGAGGTTACTGACCTAGACCAAGGAAGATTTCGTTTGATTATTGAAGGCCGAGGTGAAGATAATTAATCTATATACGGAGTGATAATGGGCTAGGAGAGGCGAGAATCATGTGAATATTGATTATAGGACAACATATCTTACAGTAGCACCTTGCCAAAGTGGTAGAGACGTCATAAGTTGATATTAAAGATTACTAACTTCCCTCACTGGCATGATATTTTAGCGTGTATTAGTGAGCATTAGTATGTTTATATTATACCATATTTAATGGTATTTTATTTGATACTATACTCCTTTTAGAATAACGGTATCGCACCGCCATTGTTGCCCACCACTGCTTGGAGCCCCTGATGGCATTATGCTTGCTCTGAAACTGGATACACTAACTCCAAGATCAGCTTGGAGTGGCTTAAGCTTGTGTTTGATCCCCAAACCAAAAATCAGGCTAACATTAAGCCACGGATGCTATTACAAGATGGTTTCAGGACACACGAGACCCTTAAAATCTTGGAGTTCTGTTTTGAAAACAATATCATCCTAGGCCGTATCCTCTCTCACACCTCACAAACTCCAGCCCTGTGACGTCGGCCCACTCAAGGCAGCCTATCGCAACTGGGTTGAACGACTAGAGCGAGGAGGTGTGGGAACAATCGGCAAGGAGCATTTTACCTATCTGTACAGCCCTGCAAGGGAAAGAGCGCTCACACCTCGTAACATAAAGGCGGGATTCGAAGCGTGCGGTTTGTTTCCATTCAACCCCAACAGAGTACTCACAGATATGCCAAAGCCTCCCCCTGAACTAACCGCTCCGGAAGCCAATGAGATGATGATAAGGTTTTGTCCGCAAGATAAAGCACTGCAGCAACCAGTGACGCCAGTGACAGCAGAGGCTCTTACATCACTGCACAGCCTAATCGAACAGGACGCACAAGTGCTCGATGAGAAGAGCAAAATGACCCTAAAGAGACACCTACAGAAGTTCGCCAACGCGGTCCAGATATCCTTTGCCGAACGGGCCCTCCTTCAGAATCGAGCTCGATTCTTAACTATAACGAACAACGAAGCCAAAGTTCGCCGATCGACCAAGTCGGTGGTGCTAGGGAAGGGGAAATTGATGAGATATGAGGACCTTGAGAAGGCCCGAGCGGACCGTGCTACGAACGATGCAACTAAAGCGAAGGGAAAGGGAAAACGATGTCGGAAGCCCAAGCCAAAGAGTGCCGCACTAGAAGCAGAGGAAACTCCCCAGTGGCGCGGATGAGCGAAGCGCAGGTTGCAGAAGATGAGGTTATTCAATTTGAATCGGTTTCTTAAGGCAGGCTCGCGTTGGCTTTCTGTTACTACGTAGTGATTAATTAATTAACGTCAGTCCCTATGAAGCGAAAGACCCTATCAAACGAAAGGTGCCGAACGCCTTCCAATACAACAACGTCGACTTTATATTAAAATGCTCATTATTCTCGGAATAAACTCTTAACATAATACTCTTCAACACGGTATAATGTTATACGCAACGGGCTTCTGGTTACTCTGTAATACCCCTTTTAAGTTGAATGCAGTGTGAACTTAATTTCATAAGTTATGTTGGATAAGGTAATTAGACAGTCTATAATCTCCACAAATAAATGATAAAGTATATGCGCCCTTTATGTACATAGTATCCCGAGCACACCGAGCATATCTTGAGGCTCATTTATGCTCGTATACTGCATTGATCGGACCAGACAGATAAAGCCCACAACAACATGCACGAGCTCAAGATTTCGTGCATGAATGCGACAGCCGCCTATCGCCATCTGAATCTTGCTCCTCTCCGGCTACATGCGTCGCCGTCTTTTGACTCTTGACTTGAGCTGCCTCACCCCATCTTTTCATGATGCTTTTTTCCCCCACGGTCATATGGAGTGCCGTTCTCTTCGCACCCAAGCTCCGCATATTCTCCTCCGTAGTATTCCAGCCGGTACTTCTATTGTAAAAACAAACAACTGCAAACAATATCTCCTTCACTTACGTTACGCTCTCTCTGCTCTTCATTATGCTCATGCTGCAGACCAATTCTAAAGCTACTAAAAACGATATTCGAATGATGCTTGTTCTAGCTACCTACACCAATACATTAGCTATTAAGGTTACTTCAACGTCGCAACACTCACTGGAGCTCTCAGGTTTATTTTGACTCTACTTTGATTCTGATTGTCCCTCACCGGCTAGGAATCAACTATTTCATACTTAGCATATCTCGTAGTTCCCTCGTCCTTTCATTCCCTAATTCCATTATTAATTTTCCATGCGGTACAATGTAGTGGCGCGCCGTCTCGTAGCTGTGTAACTCGTTTGGGAGTAGTACACCTATATCATACTGAGCTCAGAAGGAAGAGAAGGAAGTTATTATCGTGGGTGGGTCCACAGTAGTTGTACAAGGGCACAGCGTCGTTCAAATGAATTACAGATCCTGTTCGCTAATTACTTGTGAGCAGAGAGAGTGCCGACTGATGTTGCGCAAAATGGCAGGCAGAACATGGTCCAAACGGTTGTGGACGATGACGGGGAACTGCAGCAGAGGTCAAAGCGAGTGGGAAGGCGTAAGGCCCGATCCTCGGATTCTCAAGGCCACCATAGTGAACGAAGACAGCATCGGGTAGATAGGTGGAATTTCAATCATTTTTGGATTATGGCGACTTCACTGGTCAAGTTTCTAACTTTCTTTGACGTACTCACGATAGTATCGATAAAATTGAAGGGCAGAGTTTGAGGCTAAGCCCCGCGCGCACGTGAGCTTGTGGCTGAGCTGACCGGGGAGGAGCACCAACGACCACACAGCCTCGAGCACCAGCGGCTGCCTGCTCGATGTGTTCCTGACTCACCTCGATAAAACGCTTGCTTGGCGGTCGATCTCGACCTTATCTCCTTGCTCGTGTGAGAGCATACGAGCACCGCGATGCGCCTGCTAAAACGCTCAACAAACGGCGACTTGGACCTGGTTTCTTTCGACGATGACGACTCTCCTTCGTATGCCATCCTTTCGCACACTTGGATTGACGGCGAAGAAGTCACATATGACGAGCTAGTGGCCGGAATAGGCAAGGACAAGCCTGGCTATGCCAAAATCCGCTTCTGTGGAGAAAGAGCGGCTCAAGACGGACTGCAGTATTTCTGGGTTGATACCTGCTGCATCAACAAATCTACTCTTCAGGAGCTCCAGACGGCTATCAATTCTATGTTCCGCTATTATCAGCGCGCAAGCAAGTGCTACGTATACCTGTCGGATGTCTGGATCCCGGATGAGATCATTGATGTCCAGGCATTCCGGATAACGTGGGCAGAGACGTTCCGACGATGCCGATGGTTCACGCGCGGCTGGACGTTGCAAGAGCTTCTAGCACCGCCCACGGTTGAGTTCTTCTCCAAGGAGGGCAAGCGACTGGGTAGTAGGATATCGCTGGAACAGGAAATCTACGAGACTACCAAGATCCCTATCGAAGTACTAAGAGGACAAAGTCTCTCCGAGGTTAGCATTGAGGAGCGGATGAGCTGGGCAGCCGAACGCACGACAACATTCAAGGAGGATAGAGTATACTGTCTACTAGGAATCTTTGGAGTATTTTTGCCGCTCATTTATGGAGAGGGAGAAGCATACGCAACTCTACGACTAAGAGAGGAGATAGAGAAGCGGCGGGAAGGGCGAGGAATAGAGAGTCTGCATGATCTAACAGGTATGTTCTTGTCTAAATGAAGGAGTGTTTATTTATTGAGTAATCATCGTATACCTAACAATGCGTAGTCTCATCGCCATTACCTTTTCCAAGAAATGAACTCTTCATCGGACGGGAAGACGAGCTTCAATCTCTCGAACAGTTCCTCCTCCCCAAAACCCACCGACGCATAACAATATACGGTCTAGGAGGCTGCGGCAAATCGGCACTTGCCCTTGAGCTTGCATACCGCGTGCTAGCTCGATATGCTGGACGTCTAGTTTTCTGGGTGCCTGCCATCAGCCAAGAGAGCTTTGAGCTTGCCTATCTGGAGATCGGGATCCGCCTTCGTATACCAGGAATTACCGACGACAATGCGGATATTAAGCAACTGGTTAAAAATTCATTAAACTCGAATAGCGCGGGTCGCTGGTTGATGATAGTTGACAATGCTGATGACCCTGGAGTCCTCATGTGCGGCGCTGGTGGCGACCCGCGGTCAAGCCGACTATTCGACTACCTCCCAAACGGCAATGGCGGCAAGATTCTCTTGACTACACGAAGCGGGAAGGCTGCTGAAGATTTAACTCAGAGCAGTGTCTTAGAGCTTATTGATATGGGCAAAGCTGAAGCTAGGCAGCTGCTAGCGCGGCGGGTGACGAAGCAGGCGTTGCTTAATAACGAGAGGGCAGTTGACGAATTGCTAGATTTACTTGCATATCTACCGCTCGCTATTGTCCAGGCAGCCGCCTTCATCAACAAGAACGGTATAACAGTATCTGCATACATCTCATTGTTCCGACAAGTGGGTGCTGGTGCCGAGCTCTTCGGCGAGCATTTCGAGGACCCCGGCAGATACCAAGAGATGGACAGCACGATTGCGAAAACTTGGCATATCTCGTTCGATCAGATACGACGGCAAGACCCACTTGCTACAGAGTTCCTTTCCTTTATAGCGTGCATAGATCGCATCAACATTCCCCAGTCGCTGTTGCCTCTCAGCAGCTCTCTGGTGCAGCAAACCAAGGCGATCGGGACGCTGAAAGGATATGCATTTATTAGGGAACGTCAACAGGCCACACAGGAACTAGAAAGCGAGACGATCTTCGATATGCACCGATTGGTCCACATGGCATTGGAATGGTGGCTCGATGGGCATGAAGAGCAGATGATTTGGAGAGCCAAAGCGGCAGCGCGACTAGAGGAGCTAATCCCATACGGTGGGCATGAGAGGAGGGAAGCGTGGACGACATACCTTCCACACGCAATCCACGTGGCCAGATCAGACGGCAGGCTAGATGGGACAGTAAGAGCGTCGCTTTTAGATCGGATTGGGCGATGTCAAGCAAGCCTTGGGCAATACTCATCAGCGGAGAAGACGCACCAACAAGTACTTTCATTAAGAGAGGAGAGTTTAGGAAAGGAAGATAAGCAAACACTCACAAGTATGAATGAGGTGGGGGTTGCTCTAGAAAACCAAGGCAAGTACGAAGAGGCGGAATTGATGAACAGGCAGACGCTGGCGCGGAGAGAGAAGGTGCTTGGGGCAGAGCATCCAGACACTCTGACGAGCATGAGCAACTTGGCG
>BCHH01000002.1:3713545-3737420 GCA_001599595.1 Beverwykella pulmonaria
GAGAGAGAAGGTGCTTGGGGCAGAGCATCCAGACACGCTGGCGAGCATGAGCAACTTGGCGGGAGTGCTGGTCCGCCAAGGCAAGTACGAAGAGGCGGAATTGATGAACAGGCAGACGCTGGCGCGGAGAGAGAAGGTGCTTGGGGTAGAGCATCCAGACACGCTAACAAGCGTATATTGTCTTGCATATCTTCTTGCAAACCAACATCGCTATGATGAAGCCGCTCCTCTATATGAAAGGACATGCGCAGGCTATAGGAAGGTACTCGGCAACAATCATCCGAGCACGCGTGCGTGCCTTGAACACTATTCCGAGATGCGAGCGTCGCGTGAGGAATATTGCAACCAGGTAGTGCTGGCAAAAGACACCATCCTGAGTACGGAAACACGCAGGCACTCGAAATTGTCACGTAGTCTAGCAAGGATTGGCATCGGTCGCTCTAGAGCCTAAACTTGCTGTATAAGTAGGCAATTAGGTATATGATATACACGCGGTGGCTTTTTGTTACTACATAGTGGTTAATTAATTAGAAAGTCGCACCTTTGGCGTAATGGAGCATGAATTGCAATGACCTCCTAATTATAGCTGTATCGTTACCATAAGTTCAAAAAAAAAAAGTTAAAGCGTGCAAGTTGATTTCTGTATTTACTAGGAAGGCTGAAATAGTCGCCCGTAGCGCGGAGGAGCGATTGAGGATGTGAAGGACAAACACTGCATTCGCTTGGAGAGGAAAGACATGCACAGCCACAGGCTTGGATAAAGATACAGATTATCTAATATATCATATAAACGTGGAACGTGTGGGGGGCGTTTTGCAGCTACCAGGATCTTTGTCTCTTTGTACCGATCGGCGCGGCGACGTTGCATGAATCAGCGTACCACAGCAGCCACAACGTTGATGATGGCTTTCCAGCATGGTAGTGAAGCTCTAAGGCTCGGATATAGCCATTTTATAAGTATTAAAAGTGATAAGGGCTCGGTGTTGGAGCTGTGGTGGAGGAGCCCTGCCACGCTATGAAATGAAGCTCTCCGCAATCAGGCGCAAAGGGGACGATGAGATTTGAAATTTCCCAAGTAGCGAGCGACCAGGAGGATCAGAAGTGGCTATATCATGCAACCCAAACGGAAACTACGTAAATATCGAGATGTGGGCAGAGGTTCTCTTGCTTCGAAGTCTAAGTACCTCTTGGGTTTCTCATCACGGTGTGTTTCTCGCGGCACAGTGAGGGATGTTAGTTCGATTCAACAATGATTCACAAGCAAGGTCTAAGAACAACAGCTCTCCAACATGTTTCCGCCTACAAGTGAACATTTCCTACAACTGCCCGACGACCCAAGTCTAGCGACAGAATAAGAAAGCTAATTTTACCCTATGCCGTCCTCTAGTATCAATCAGGAGGTAGTATTATACTCCCTGCCATGTTACACGTCGGTAACAACAGGCACCACGTGCTCTCAGGATCATTCAAACACCTGATCCGCAATAATGAAATAAGACTCACTATAACAGTTCTGTTAGACCACAGCTGCTGCACGCTGCACGTCTAACGCTCCAGTATTCAAGTAAAGAATCAACCTTGGGAAATTGATATGATATGTTTCGCCACATTCGAGCCGCTTATTCAGATGAAATCCAAAGCAGTAGATACCGGACGAGTCTCTTCTCACGCGCACAACTAGAATCAGTGAAGATTCCGTGCCTTACGGACATGCCATTCATATAGGCGATGCCCTCAGCGTGCGCGATGATGAAGAAGAGGCTTGACAGCCGCGCGAGAAAGCTAGAGGGAATTTTTTTCCCGTCTTAGTCATCGGCGCTAAGACAAGAGTCGGTTAACTCGTTCTTCTGAGCAATCAACTTTCCCACTTCCACACACCACCATGGATACACTCGACAACACAAAATGGGACATCCTTATCGTCGGCACTGGTCTGCAGCAGTCTCTTCTCGCTCTGTATGTGCTACCATTCCCATGTTCGTCTGTTACGCCCTCTGACTGACGCAGCACCTGAAGAGCCCTGTCTCGCTCTGGGAAGAAAATCCTCCACGTCGATGAAAACAACTACTATGGGGGCGCTGAAGCTGCCTTTAGCTTACAAGAAGCTGAAGAGTGGGCAAAGCGGATAGATGAAAGTATGCTCGCCGCTCTCCTGCTCATTAACGATCTCTGACTCCGGAAAGATCCGTCCGCTGCTGCCTTTTCGAACATCTCCATCTCCAAGCCGAAGTCCACCGAGTCAGACTCGTCTGCACCGCCGTTGTCTTTCTCAAGAGCATACAACTTGGCACTAAGTCCAAAGCTTATATATGCTCGCTCGTCACTACTCCAATCCCTGGTCTCGTCAAAGGTGTACCGGCAGCTCGAGTTCCTTGCTGTCGGAAGCTGGTGGGTATGGTCTGCTGGCGCGAGCGACCCCGATGATTCAGAACCCGCCACACGGCCTGGAAAGTTGCTGAAGGTGCCAAATGGAAGAGAGGATGTCTTCCAAGACCAAGTCCTCGACTTCAAGGCAAAGCGTGCCCTAATGAAGTTTCTACGTTTCATTACAGAGTATGAGGAGCAGACGGAAGTATGGGAACAACACCGCCACCAGTCATTCCCCGATTTTCTGTCGGAGCGGTTCAAATTACCAGATACACTACATGCTCCCTTGCTGGCACTTACCTTATCAACTACAATGTCGAACGAAACTACCACCGAATTCGCGCTGCCAAGGATAGCGAGGCACCTCAGATCTATCGGTGTCTTCGGAGCAGGCTTCGGTTCTGTCATGCCAAAATGGGGCGGCATGTCAGAGATCACCCAGGTTGCATGTCGTGCCTCTGCCGTCGGAGGTGGTGTCTATGTACTCGGCAAAGGCCTTTCCGAAGCCGTTGATGGTAATTCTGAATTGTCTGCCGAATCGACCACTAATACAAGTGGAGATATCCAGCTTCGCCTGGAAAATGGCGAGGCTATCACTACTCAGTGGGTCATTGGAAAGGGGGCACACGTCTTAACTGAAGCCTCCGCGTTTTGCAAATCTATTACCATCGTCTCATCACCACTGACGCCGCTCTTTCCTCCTATTGCGGAAGAAGCGCCTACACCAGCTTGTGCCGTGATCGTCTTTCCATCCAGGTCCTTCACGGAGTCCGAAGAGCAGGTGGATGTGCCTCCTGTTCACATCTTCGTTCACTCCAGTGATACTGGAGAATGTCCCGCTGGTCAAAGTGAGTACCATTCCCCCTCTCCCTTTCCTGGCTTTCATGATGATACACTATACGAATACTTATCTACATTGTCTGAATTCTATTGACGATAATTATCCTCTGACAACCTGATACGAGCCAATACTCTGTGCCTTCCAATTCGAACGCTCTTCACGTTAAATATCACTGACTGGTTGTTCAGGCATTTTGTATGCTTCCATATCACTAAACGGTGATAAGGGCTTTCAATTACTCGGAAACGCCGTCGGTGCATTGTTGTCGGCCGTAGAGGTAACACCTGCACCGACAGCCTTGTGGTCAGTTCAGTATGAACAACACTCGGATGGGGCAACAAGTCCTCTTCCTGCGGGTACCAACAGCCATATTCTGAACTTCCCGCCAATGTCAATGGATCCGGCGTTTGACGATTCAGTCCTTAACCATGTAAGGGAAGTATGGCAGAAGATCTTGGGTGACGATGCCGGCGAGTTCTTGGTATTCGAGGACCGAGAAGTGGTCGCGGACGACGAAGAGTAATATCAGATCACAAAAATGTGTCACGAATAATTTCTTATGAGCATCGTATGGGGGCTTGGGTGGTTCATCTGCTTTGGGTTCGATATCGACTTCTCTATCTAATCAATAATAATAACATGCACCAATGCTGTACCGAGGCTAGCAATTTTATTTAGATGCATGGCGTTTGAATTCTCGATGCTTCTTCTTCCTAGTCATATGTCTTCCTTTTACCAGTGACAGATTGCAGTATTATACTTAGAGCCACAGCACAAAAATGTTGTGTATGGGCATAATGATGCTGAGGGGAGCACTTGCGTGATAAGATCTCGTCGGCGATCTAGTGCAAAAGTGAGGCGGAAGAAGGGTGTTGAATTAGCGGTGGGCTGACTCATTAGTCTCTGTGACCTCGTCAATCATAATACACGAGTAACAGAGCAGAAGAGTAGTGTCCCATCAGAAGGCCCGAAAGGTGGTTTTTGGGTTTTGCCATCCGGCGCCGAGGTGGAGCGTGTGGAGCGTTCGGACAGACAGTCCGTTTTGAGAGATTGGATAAGCGATGATGGGGTGTTTGGTATCTAAATTGCACTTGAGGGCCAGGTTAAGGGATAGGGTGATGTGATGGTCTGGGATCGTCGGCAGACTTGCCGTCAGGTCTTTGCATTACCTGGGTATGGGCTTGGGAAATGTAGAAGGCAGATTGATGTGTGTCCTATTGTTCACTGTGAGTTTCCCTTGGAGTAAGTAGTCTGGCGGTTAGCTTTAATGGCAAAATCATGTATTTTACCACGAACTTTAGCAAGGCACTACTACATCTCTGCCGTGGGCTCATTTTGGTATCTGCCAAAAACGCTCTTATTCGTTTTAGGAAATGTCGATTGTCAGGCTGGAGGCGATGAGAGGATACCGAGGAGCAAATAAAAGTTGCGACATCATCGTTTATGAATTGTGTTTGAATGCTGTATATATATAAAACAATATACATCTTGAAATACCAGTAGAGTCTGACTTGTACTTCAAGGTCTTCGCTCCTGAGCTATCAGTTTGTGGGATAGAACAATTTGCGAGGGGGGTATTCGGTGAGGTAATTTCCGCCTATCGCTACTGAGATTCCTCTCTAAAAAACCCCTCTAGAAATCTTGATAACACTCTATGCGCGAAGTCGAACCTTTCCCCCTACTGAGCAGAAGCCTTCACGAGGTAGTCCTTGACGAAATTACTCCTGCTTACAGATATAAGGTGCCAAACTATGATTACAGAGGCACAAAGCAGTCTTCGAGATGTTCTAAAAATATGGATATTTGGTGTACATATCTCTACACAATGACTGTACTATGGTTAAAAGTATACAGTCTACATTAATGTTTTGCCGACACCGGCAAGACGACCTTGGCAGCAAGCAACAAGAAGGTACTTAACAAGCAGATTCTACCAACAGAAGAGCAGCAACAATTAAGTCTTTAGCTAGGCCTAACTAGAAATAGTACTAGAGCAGTTTCGAAATGTGAGGGCAGTGAAGACTAGATTCATTCGTAACGAGATGTAAATGAAAACAAGATGAAGGAGGACCAAAAGTATCTTGGGACTGTGACGTATCAACATGAGTGACTTAACCCTCTGGAGTACCATATCAAAGTTGTGGACGACATGTACGTATTGTGAGATCTTGCTTAGGTTTAGTGAGCAGCACAAGAAGCAAGGTTTGCCCTGGCAATGAACACCGAGGTAGCAATACAGAACAATCATCTCGCCGGGTGCGAACATCACCAACACAACCCGTGTGAGCAATGGCCCACATTTTACGGTCTGTGTAAGGTGGGCATCAAAACCAAATCTCTATAGCCACAGTGATGTACCAAGAGGGGAAGAGCGTGGTTGAAAGGTACACCATACCTGTTGTAGACCTCACAAACAAGAATTTCCACCACATTTGACGGAGTGGTTATCGGCCACATAACATCACACCCACCACACTTCTTCGGTTACAGGACCAGCGATCGTCACATCGAGACAACTAAGCAAGTGTCAGCAGTTGGAGGAGAAGAGGCGGGGCGGGGTTTTCACTTCTAGTCTTCGCCGCATTAATAATTGTCGTGTTTATTTTCAATCGTGTTATCGCGGAGTGTGAAGAAGGGAGCACCACTCACACGCTCTTTGCGCTGAGCTAGCGGTTGCATCAACCTCGACGGGTTTCCCGAATTCTTTATTGTATTCACCGCACGATTGCAATTGAGTGCTCTCTGCCTGATCGAAATGCCCTGAATTCCTCTTTCGGACATGAGCTCGACCCACCATCGCTCATAAGCCTTTCACACACTGCCATCCACCAACACCACCCCACTGACTGCTTAGTCAGCTACTGAAGGGGAAGGCGCATTTGGTTTTCCTAGTTATGCTTCAATAGAAAGAGTCTCTCGAACCGATCCTTGGACGAGCGAGTCATTTTCGAGCTGTCAGCGGACAGAAGGCGCTGTTACGTTGTCCCTTCGCAATTACATGCTGCGGAGGTGTGTAGGTATGGAAATGGTTCCTGTTCTGTACCTTCTGGACTCTCCTATTACAAACCTTCTCACTCTCATTTCGCTTCTATCTTCTGAGAGCCGCCTAAAAAGTGGGTACTAGTAGTAGTGTGCGTGAAGCAGTGTATTTGGACATGCACACTGTCGATCGGACGACAGGAGTATATGACAACCCACACCTCCCTATGAGCTGCAATCTCATTAAAGCGGATATCAAGCCGGTGGTGCCACTCTGTTTGTCACCACGCACTGTCGCCGTCCGTAGATAAGGTATATGACTGCAGATCCGAGACGTTTTTTGCAAGTAGATGATCTGCGAGGTGATGCGATGTGAGTGTTTCTTTCCCCAGGAGCGATATTCTTCTGATGTGATCCGATCGAAGGGTTCAATTGCAGACCCGCGAAATGGGATTGCTGAGACTATATTTCATCGACTCTTTGGTATGCCCGGTCCGCGTTCCGCCCACAAGACATGGACACAGCCCTCTCCCACAATGAGCCTTTCACACCCATCGCGACATCCCGTTCAGCACTGTAAACACCTAATTCATCGAGGAACAGCGTCCACGATCGGTGTCAAATCAAACGCTCCCGGGGTCTGCACACCCGATTCGAGCTTCGCGCCGCCTCTCATCCCACGTAGGAATGTAGCTCGCGATATACGAGAACACATTCCCATAGTGCTACAGCCTTGTAAATTGTATCGACGTCGTGTGATGTTGGGTTCAGGGGAGTTTCGTAGGCGAGGAGGTCGTATGGACGACGAAAATCATTGCAGGGGTGGGGATCGACTTTGCATAGATTGCAGTGGTCATATCGAGGAGATGTGCTTTGTGGTTTGAGTGCGTGATATTTGGTAGCGAGGGGTGCCGATAGATAACTTACACAGCGGATGGTGCATCAATCAATGTACAAAGACTGTGATGTGAGTGCGATGCCGAGGGGGGGATATGCAAATTCATTAATGAAGGGCTGGTGCTTGCGTTCAATCCCAGTTGAGAGGATAGGCTCTACATAATCAGTGTTCTTGACTGCCTCAGTAAGTTGACAGGGAGGCAGACACTGACGAGAACAACGTGGATGCGCCCAACGACAAGAGCGGCTCGATCGCTTTGCGGACACAGACACACCCCAGAGACTGCTTGGTGGGGCTTCTGAGGGGGTTTCTCGATCTGGTATGCCGCGATATGTATTCCCCGGTCGCTACACAACCCACTCCCAAGCACACAATGAGCAGTTTGGGCCTCTGTGCATGAATCAATGGAGCTCATGAGCATAACAGGTTGATCTTCCCACGAAACGCTGCGTAACTCTTTCGTAACGAAGACATGATGACCTGCAGAAGATTAGGTTTCCGATAAAGTACCAGAAAGTCAGAACCCTTACGAGCAATCAGTCTTACCACCAGCCCGGCACCCAGGTCGCGGCTTTTGTCAAGTTGCCCGATCAATCTGGAAACAGGGCACGGCATCATGATCTTGGTCTACTGTCGCACGTCGCCCTCACTCATCCAGCTCAATCCCTTCTAGATTATTCAATCTCCACAGCTGCAGTGATTAGCTTCGGAGGAAATGGTGCATTCCGCATGAAGCTCATCTTTAATTTTGATCATCGATACCCTTCGAACAGGCTACATATCGAGCTATACGAGCCTGAAAACTAAAAGCACGCAGAAGGCATCTGCCGGCCGAATGCCGGTCTGCCGATTAGTGTGATGTCTACAATCCAAGCTAGAGGGGCTTCAAGCGGAGCAACTCCAGGCGTGGCATCCTCAAGGAAGCGGTAGTGAAGCCTATCGTCCAATAGAGGAAGGCCGATTCTCTCGATCCAAGCTCATGACCATCGACGTGCTGCATTTCCGCAGACCCGGGACTATCTCCGCCAACCGATTGGAGATAAAGCCATGGTCCCGTCCAAGTGAAGATCAGGACATGCAGCAAGGTGACAGGAAGTGACAGGCGGGTCACTGAGAATGGTGGCGGTTCATGTGGTGCCACCCTGACATCGTCGATGGACGGCCGCAAAGCGCCAACATTCGGTGTGCTGCCGCGCTTTTCGAGAGAAGCTGCATATGAAATCCGAAAAGGAAAGGTTTCCAACATATTTCGAATCAAAATTTAATGAGTGTGACGACGACTTGCAGGCGCAAAGGTGGTTCCGCACCAGACGCACGTGTGGCAATAGAGAGCCTTGAAGGACTCCCTGCTTGTCACCACACCGCAGACGCAGATCCGCTTTCCGGCGGAATATGCGGCGATCTTACTTTCCAGCTTTGATGTGAAGGATTTGGAACCTAGTGCGAACGTGACTGGTGGAAAAGCTCCGGCAAAATGTCGAAGGATTACGACGTCGATGTTTTTGCTGCAATCCGCATTGCCGCGTGGAGCGCCATTATCGTTGCTGGTAATAATGGCCACACCATTATCGAATCGAAGGCGGGATCGAAGCTGGTAGTGCCATCCGGCTGGTAAACTACAGTACTATCGTGTATGCCTCCTGGAGATCTTATCTCAGCTCCACAAGAAGGGTCTTCGCGCGTGTGGCTCTCGTACCTCGCTGAGACAGGCACAATCTTCGACTCGTGCAGTCCTGTTTCCGGGACTGTGAACCACACGTTTAGCAGCTCAAGCGAATTTTGGAGACAGCGGAGACGGAGACAACGCTAGACAGCTCCAGGGGGTGACAGGGTGCATTGGGCAAGCCGAGGCGGACGTTGATGGATAGGCTCGAAAATCCCGGACAGGGCCAGAGGCGCCGCTGGTGTGTGAGACGCCTGACACATCATACGTGGATGGAGAAAATTGATATTCGGCAAGACAGGGGTGTAAGATGGCGCCGAGAGAATCCAACATCGGTCTCACAAGGTCCTGCACATCAAAGCTAGAAATAAAAATGTCTGGGACTCAGCTGAAGCAAAAGACCTGCCCGACCCGCAAGTTCCAACCACGGTGAATGTCGTTAGGGACGGCATTAAACAGAGAGCCCACCGTTGAGCGCCTCCATACTTGGCTGAAGCCAAAAGAGGACATAAAGACGAGCCGCTCCTGTTTCAAAGACCTCCAATGGCGGCATCAGACTATTCACACTCGTGATGAACTTCGGGCGATCAGAGCTTAACCCGATAAATGTGCTGGTGTTCAAACCCAGGCAACGGAGGCATGTACGTATCGACGGGCTACGGCACATCATTTCGGTGTTGGGACCCTAGGTGCTGGAAAATGTGCTGCACTGCAGCCAGGCAATAAACAATCTTACCCTTGACCCAAAGCGAGGCGGAAATGGACGAATCTGAATTCCGGCTGATCTGAGACTTGGCGTTCTTCGAATACCAGGAGGCTGTGACCACTCGAGAGCACCACCTGTGTTGGTGGCAGGACTCGAGATGGATCTACGTCAGCCCGTTCTGAGGCCCTTGTCATGGCTGCATGTCCACCGGAGGATATCCTCAAAACGGTCGAGCATGGACCGGCTGGCTTGTTCCACGCGTTCATTCATTCTCCTTTGGAGTGTTGTCGTGCCCGTTCTGGCAGGGCATGGGGTATGCTTTTAGCAATTCCTTCTTCTCCATGCACAAGCCCCCTTTGCCTCTGCAGAGAAGAGCAATCAAAGGCAGTGTTATCAGCCGAAGGGGGGCGGCAAGCAAATATACGGTATGGAGACGGTCAGGCCTGTACAAATTTTTCAAGAGGTGGTGGAGTGTGCCGTCCCCGGTAGCATTTCTTGTTTGCACCCGCAGTAGTGGAAACGATAATGACTTTGCCCACGATTTCTTGCAACACTGGCCGAGTTTGCCTTCTCTAGCATCTCGCTACACCTCGGTCTGTGGTTGCCCATCCGGGAAAGCGTTGGATCTCTTTCCAGGTTATGTTCAGACAGAACAAGGGTCGTTGTGGAGTCGGGCTCTCTGCGCCGACTCGGCGAGGCGATCGAGGATCTTGGGTATCTTCGGCAACAGGAAGCAGTGCAACTTTGATGGACAAAAGAGCCATATACGGTGCTGGTCCTGTCTGTTGCCATGCCAGGGAGAATGGAGCTGAGATTGGCGGACCTCCCGTCACTGTCACCAATCCAATATGGCGACGATAGCACGAACAGAAAGCGCCACGGCAATGTACAAACTGTGACGCCGCGCCTGTTTGGCCACGGGTGAAGGAGCTTGCATCGGTACTTTCGGCATGCATCAACCAGGCTCTACTTGTTTGACGGAGTCATGGTCACTGTGCCCGAGGCAGCGTGAGTTGCAGCCTCACCTAATTTTCTTGTCGGCCATTTCCAGCGTCGAGGACCTGGGTGCACGAGTAAGTATGTCGATAGATACGTGGGTTATTTCGGTCCGTGTGCTGTAATGAGGCTCGTAGAGGGTTGGTATATGATCTTACAAGGTCGTGGCTGGTATCTTGCAAATGATCGATAATTGCCGAGTTGGGAGTTCGGCAGGGCAGGATTCGGGGGGTGAGGGACGGAGTACCAAGCTGATCAAACTGCACCCAACACGAATTCAGCGGTAAAAAATGGGTGTTCGGTACATTCAAGTCCACGTGCAGAGCAGGAGACTACATGGCTACACCCCTAGTTATGTATAGTCCCCTATGATGAAGATATGTTTCACGAAAGCATCGCCTCGGCGCCCTTCAACATCGGCAGCGCGACGGAACCCCTTTCCGAGTTTGAGAGACAGCGCTGCACAGTAGCTGGCGAGTGTGTTCCCAGGATAATCGACGTTGTGAGGAAGCGGGATGATTTTGGACACAACGTGCGTGTAAGCGAGAGTGATGGGCATAGAACGACTGAGGTCCCCGATGGCGGTGGCGCCTTTCTGATTTGAGCATGCCATCCGTTCGTGATCCCAGGAATAAATACGGCTTCCGACGAGGCTGCAGATCATGAATGGATTAGGGTCGTGAGGCCAATCAAAAACCGAAGCCGAGAGGCGAGCCATGCCCGACTCGGACTGGCAGCGATGCGCACTTTAGCCGTAATCATCACAAGGCGCCGGCGCTATGTTACTTGGTGACGCGTGAGCTCGTGAGATTTGCGCAGAACCACACAGCCGGCATGTTCATAGCAACGCATTTATGAGCCAACACACCGCATCACGACCGTCCTGGGTGTCCTCAAATGTACCAGACAGGAAGGAGGGTGCACCTTCCTAGGCTGAAGTAAAAATAGCCGACCTCCAGAGACGCTTCTCTCGCGGGAGTAGAACAACCTAAATCGCCTCGTGTGTGTAGCGTTGCCGCTTCGATGCCGTGCCGACTCGCGACATGGTGGGCAGTGATCGCCCAAGGCCACAACGAAGATTGCTGGTGGAATTAAGCTTGTCCCGCCAGGGGCGTCGAGGTGACGGGTTGTGCGACAGTCCTCGACCCGGTATCCCTGCTTAGCACTCCCACGCTTCTCGCACTCGCTCTGACCACGGCGAGCCTTCGTTGGTACGTCTCCCGGAAGATCATGCGTCGCTTCCCTGCACAACAAATTGCCCGTTGCGTCGGGTTGTTTGGTTCCCCAAGTCTCTCTTCTCGCTTTCGCGCTGCTCGCTCCGCATTTACGTCGAGCGTGCTGAGGACACTTTGGTTCCCTCGCACGAGAAGGCCGTCTCTGCATCCTTCTTCTATGCCTCCCGAAGCCATGGCTGCTTTCAGTCGGTCATCTCCACAGCGGATGCAAGATCCAGGGTGTCGGTACACGCTCCGCGAATCGCGCGACACACATCCTCCTGGCTAGGGGCAGATTTTCCACAACAGCCAACCCTGCCCCTCATCTCCTACCTCGCCCGAGCCACTCTGGCGCGCGCTGGGGGTTGCCCACTTCGCTGCTGCGGCTGGGAACTTGGATGTGTCGCGATGGAAAGGTCGTAGCAGCCGGCTTGGTTGCAGTGTTGCACGCGGTGTCCCTGCTGGAGACATTGTTCCTTTCTTCTAGCGCGATGCGTGGCCAGCACATGGTGGGTGACACGAAGCAGAAGTCCCGTGGTGGGACGGCTTGGCTTGGCAGCCCGCGCAAACCTGCCGCGGTCGTCTCTCAAGGCAGCCGTCGGTAGATGTGCGCGCAGGCGCCATTCGTTGCACCAGGAGGCGGCGCGCTGAACGGGTGCTGGATGGGCTTCCTTTTGCCCATCGCTTGTGTGCTGCCTGCTGTACGGTACTGTAGAAGCTAGGGTGCTCATGGGGAGAGACGGCGTTTGACAGGCTCGGCTACAGCTAGTCGACGGAGGTGAGGGTGACAGGCCAACGTGGCTCCAAGGTTTAGCTGCATGCGCTTGTTCTGATCGACCCGCCTTCGAACAGAGATCCTCCACGGGCCAAGCCATGACACGCCGCCATCCGCCATCGCGGTGTCAAAAGGGCCTCGCGTGCTGTAGCGCGTACGGAGACGGCGCTGAAAGAGGCCTTAGCCGTCGAGCCAGCGCTTTCCTGGCTTCCCGCGGTTGCCAGAGATGAAACCTGACGCGGCCTGCTGCGAGGACAAGAAGCCCGGTGTGGTCTGATAAAAAGACGTCCCTGGGACGACGTCTGAGGGAGAGTGCTTCCTCCATGGCCGACTGAATCACGGCCGGTGGATGCTGCTCGGGAGCCCTGGACTTTCGCGGAGGGGTCAATATCGCCCGGCAGCTGTCCCGAGCGAGTCAGCCCCGGGAGCCCAATGACGTGCCGCGCTCTGCTGGCGGTGGTGGATGACCGTCGCACAATGTAAGCAGCAGCATTGAGGTCGCAGAAAGTGGATGTGATGGGTTGGGTTTGGAGGGCGATATTGGAGGGCGGCCGCCTCCTCGAACATGGCAGGCAGAGGCGTCGCTTCGCCTGCTCGCTCAGCAGCCATATGCATCATCACTGCAAGAGAACTCTCCAGTCGTTCGCCTGGGCGACACTCAAATCATGGCCGGCCAGCAACGTGCTCAACGCCCGCGTCGAAGGGGGCTATTAGGTAGCTTCTGGGGGTGCGGGAGTGCGGGCTCCGCTCGCCTCTCGAGGACGGAACTCTCCCATCACTCACCTCGGCGGGACGATGGTGCTATCTTAGTCGAATCCGCCCACGACGGCACGCACACGTCTGTCCCCCACCACCACAACTGACCGCTTCGTGCAGGCGATATGACAGGGCGCGCGGCTGCGGCCTTTAAAGCGCGCAAAGCGTGGTGTATCAACTCTGCCCGCTCGCTTTGCCGTCTCATGTTCCTTCCTCGCAAACCCCCTCAACGTCTCCCCCCGTTCCCAAGCACACCCACCCCTGGCCACTGCGTAATCCTACGTCGTCTCATTCCGCGCTCGTCTCGACGCCCTGTCTCTGGCCACTGGCGGTGTGAAGAATTGCACGTCTGCCGTGGGGACATCCCGTCCTCGGACATCACGTTGCTCGCTGGCCTGCCTGTGCCCTCCTTCGAAAACACTCACGGCGCAGCGTGCGCCTCCAGCTGCAGCGTGCTCGCGGGCGCCCGTCGTCGATCGATCTTGCACCCGAAGGACGTGCAGCAGGTCTATCCCTCCCCCATTGTGCGGCCTCAGCAGCAGCATCCCTTCGCGGGCTGCCATTCCAGCCGCCCCCCTTAAGGAGGAACTCTCATTTGTGGTCGCCGATTCTTTCTTTCTGAGGGTAGACGCACAGCAGCAGCACCCCACAGCGGCTGCAGAGGCCGTTATCCACTGCTGTTCCCACTGCTCCCACTCCCTCTGGCTCCGCGCTTGCTGCGCTGGGAGGGTTGATCTGCAGCGCATCACGGCCTGTCCTGGCAGCACCCAGGACCCCTGCAGACCCCAAAGGCTCATTCCCTAAAGCGCTCGATAGCCGGTGCAGTAGAGATTGGCAGGCTGGGATCCGTGGGCGGATCGCTCGGTCAAGGCATTTCCTGGGGGGCTTGCGCATCTGCCGCCTAGGCCATTCTCGGCCGTCATCTGCATTACCGTTACGGGCCAGTGAGCGCGGTGCTAGCCGCTCTCGTCTTTGAGTTGCGTGGATACAAACGGTCCGCCGCCTCGCCACCACTCCCCTACTGAACAGACGACCAGGGCACGGGCTCAGTAGGCCCAATTTGCTGCAGCAGCACGCACCCCGACAGGGCACACACGACCGGGCTCGTCGCCGCTGTCCTGTCTGACCCACCCTGCTGGCAACAGTTTGGTCGCTGTGGGCCTCCCACACGACGACGGTTGCTGCAACTGAATCTCGCCAGCCGCCAACCGCTTGCCCTCATACTTGAACGCTTGCAGGCCCGACGACTCGTCCCGCCCTCGCCTTCACGCACCGAGGTCCTGGCGCCTACTTCTGCTTGCACC
Source organism: Beverwykella pulmonaria (assembly GCA_001599595.1). NCBI lineage: Eukaryota > Fungi > Ascomycota > Dothideomycetes > Pleosporales > Melanommataceae > Beverwykella > Beverwykella pulmonaria. The sequence continues at coordinate 3,728,045 of BCHH01000002.1, forward strand.
CATCTTCCTCTCTTGACGCCCCTCCGTCATCCTCCTTCCAACCTACTTACTCTCGATCTTCCCTTTTATCCCCTCTCCCCGTCGCTTCTCTACTACGCATACTCTCTGTTGTGACTCGTGACCTTTCCTATGGCAATGCATCTTGCCAGTATGGTACACGGCAGCGGGAGGGAACGTGAGGTACATGAACACCACCGTCACCTCCAACAACACCAGCAACAGCATCAACAGCTGCCGCAACATCAGCATCAACAGCAACCTCAACACGCCAACTACTACGCCCCGCAAGCGCAACCGCGAGGATACACAGTGCCCGCGCATATCGCTTCAAATCCATATCCCTCGCATCCTCAGGCACAGGTCGTCGACTACCAGCACCAGCGACACCCGCAATCTCCGCCATCGCCTCCCGTGGAGGAGCAGAAACCGTCACTACCCTCAATTTCAAGCCTACTAGTTTTTGCCGACGGTGACAAGGCGGCATCGGAGACAGGTACTTTTCCTCAATTGCCTCAGGACAACCTCATGAAAATGCTAACGGAGCAGCTGCAGCCGGTCAAAGCCCTAAATCACAGCATCCATCGCCCCAGCTTAGACAGGAGGTGCAACAGCGGGGAGCAGAACCAGCCCAACAAGCCCCCCACACAGAGAGCCGGTTCGACCAAGTATCGCACGCTTACGGTCCTACAATCGTGAGCAACCCCAGAATGACCCTACCTCCGACGCCACCTATGCATCCGGACCCTGTGGTTGACGGCCATCAGTCTCCGTCAATCGCCTCAAGCCATTCTGCCGTGTCGGCACCGTACTTCCTGGGCCAGTCTTTGAATAACATGGAGCCCCACCACCAGCGCCAGAACGGTCCCCCAGTGTCTACCCTCAAGCGCGACAGTCTAACATCGCAACCCTCCATGTCACCCTTCAACGGCCCGCCATACGCCCAGTCGCCATATGCCTCGTCTCCTGGTGGAGCCTCGACTCAATCCTTCTACTCTCCCGAAACACATGCATATAACTCTGTAGGTATGTACGGCCAAAGAGCCTTACCATCAAACTTCCAGCCTCAAACGATGCCTCTCCCCATTCCTACAACATCTGCAAACGCATCTGGGGTGTGGCAGCACCATCACTATATCAGCACATCCAGCCAGTCGGCCTTCCCCCAGTCACAGGATCGCTACATTTGCTCCACCTGCAATAAAGCGTTTTCAAGGCCCAGCAGCTTGCGCATTCACAGTCACAGCCACACTGGTGAGAAGCCATACAAGTGCCCGCAGTCTGGGTGTGGAAAGGCCTTCAGTGTGCGCAGCAATATGAAACGACACGAGCGAGGCTGTCACGCATCAACGAACGGCCCCACCACGGCATGACGATTATGAAGGAATTCGCTATCACTTCAGGAGTTGTTTGGAACGGTTTCGACTGATTATAATTGTATCTGGATTCAGCAAGGCGGGAATCCGCTCGTCTCGAGTTTCTATTTACCAGTTAGATACCATGTGGACGGCACTCTGTCTGGCGTTTATCCTGGAAGGCGTCCTAATTATTTCCACTGCATCATCACCGGCGTTTTCGATCTTTCGGGCTTTCCGGGTTTGTGCTTCTAGCACTTCAAGATTTGGCCTGTGTATGGCCATGTTGCATTTCTGTTCTATATCTCCTGTTCTCATCAAAAGTCTGCTGCATTCAAATGCAAAGATCCTAGAGGAGGATCCACGATATCCCACAAGGGGATGCTGAGTTGGTTCGGTGGCTGCTTCAAGTTATGTGTATTATAGGACCTTGCGCATAAGCATCTAGTGCTTTGACGTATGTGACAACAGATCAAATGAATACTATTATACAACATAGGTTATCCCCGCTGACAATTCTCGTGACTCAGGCAGAGGTGAGATGAGGTCGGATTTGGGGTGCATTGACTGTAAGTCTCAATCTGGTCCTAGCTTTTGTAGTGGAAACTGAACATGTCAGGACGAGATTGGATGGCAGCTCGGCGCCCGTAACACGCAGTAAACCAACACTCAAATATGGATGATCCATGACGACGTCGTCGTGTCGCCCACTCTCATTCGCCACAACATGTCGCCCATTGATTTCCGTATTTCCTCGACTAGCTGCCCACGCATCGTCCACCACCAAACGCTTGAATCACATCCTTTTGCGAACGAACACCCCTTTTCCGGCGCGGCCGCGTATACCTAGATTGCATGAAATGTTTGGAGATGGGCGTTACGATGAGATGCAAGCGCCCAGTTGCACTCACCGCTCAACACAAAGACTCCCGCGCTTTGCGATGGATACCGGAAATTCACCCATCTCAAACTGATCCACGTTGCTAGCGGGTATGTTATATTCTGTCTTCAAGGATTGACACGCTCATGAGCTTCAGATGCTATGAATTACAAGTCGATGCTCAACGGACAGGCTACTTCGTTTCGTTTCGTACTCTTCGTCCTCGTATCTGCGTCACCATCCGCTTTGAACGTCCCGTCGTCAGGCGAAACGCACGCGCGCAAAATCAACAAGCGCTCTCTTATGAAACCCACAATAGTCCGGGGTCGCCAACTGAGCATTGAGAGATGGCCTTGTAGAGAGATGCGGGCAGCTTCAGCACCGCACGGATCATGGAAACTAAACGATTTCTCTACAGTCACTAAAATAGACGGCACGTTCACGGAAGGCTCACGTCCCGAGAATATCATTTGAACCACATGGATCGAAATCAACAATTCTTACGACATACTGGGCGGAAAACTCGTGGCTCTCTATCTCATTGCCTCACATATCCAAAACTCTCCGAGATTGTTATCCATCTATCTAACACATCCCGCCTCCCCCGCAGCCTGTCCCAAGGTGTCGGAAACGCAACCTATAACGCAACCTATAGCGCATACAAGTAAGTGTATAAACAGTGCAGTCATCTTATCGACTCGCGGACAGGATGGATGTGTACGCCCGTCGTACGTTTCACATGTCCTCAAGCGGACGTGTTCAAGAATCGTATTGAGACGCAGTGGCTCAAGTGGCGCTGAGCACATTAAATGTACCCTTGCCTTTATGAATCTGCTGCTGCCAGCCGACGCATATCACCCCCGCGAGGCGATCCGCATCAGGATCGGGAGGGGATGAGATGAGGAATTCCCAGGGACGGGGGTCGTGATGATTCCCGGATCGAGACGCGATGCAAGACGTCTGCAGCCACAAGCAACAGAGATGCTTGCCTTGTTGCCCGAAGAGTCGGGCTGGGCAGTGGTATGATGGCGTCGTCGGCAGCTTGCTTCCATGCGTCTGTCTCAGTCTCTTCTCGTTCAAAGTTGCGGCCATGACCATGGTCACGGCCTGCCGTTGGAATTAAGTACCGTGCTCGCTTGCTGGCCCGTTAAAAAGCAACAACACCGACACAACGACGAACAAACGGGAAAGGCAGTGCTTGTGCATGTGCGTACCCATTTGTCTGTCCCCTGCATTGCTCGTCTCCCAAAAGCAACGCTCCTTCTTTTCTTTGTCACGGTGCAACCGAACTGATGGCTCGGTTTTGGGCTGTGCAAGTTTTGGCGAAGCGCGCGCGAAAAAAAAGCAATTGCAAAAGCACGCACTGCTAGTTCGCCCGCTGCTCGGGACTGCGGGCGACTGAGGATCCGTAAGCCACCGTGCGTTAGTGTTGTGCGTAATGAGAGTTCGGGGCTGAGGCCCCCTTTGGGCAATTCGGGCGGCGGGTGTCGATAGGGAACAAAGTTCGAAGCATTTTTGTTATTCTCCTCCATTCGTCGTGGATATGCAGATCCGTGAAGAATTGCACACTGACTACTGCACTAGCTACCGTACAAGAAGCAACAAGCTGCTCGAATATCATACGATGTCTCTGTCACTATTGAGTTGCCGAGTTCAATACATCGCCAGAAGATATCGAGACGACCCAAAATAGCACCACAGCATTTCTTTCTCAGGGAGAAAGCGCCACTTTCGTATATCCCCTTCGATCCCGAATACGCTCCAGACTACCTCTCATGTGTTTGCCCTCTCTTTGAGGCATCAACACGCACGCTTGCGTTGCACGCGAAGTCGCACACAGCCATCATCCCTGGAACCGCGCCCCTCTCTTTCCATTTCTGATTCCTATCTCCTTTCTTTTCTTTTCGCAGCCCGTTTCCCGTTGAACCCCACTCACGCCAGAACGTGGAAATCTGCTCTTCTCCAGGGATGAACGACGTACCATTTCACCGCCAGCGGGCCGTTACAAGGCCCTGTTTGCCCCCGTCGCAGAAGAGGTCACCTGTTGCGGCCTCACGCAACGAAAGCTCAGTGGGCCGGTCTATCAATACTACCTGTATCCATCGATCTCCGTGCCTATAAAGTGGGCTCGTGGCCTCATTGTTGGGGGCGCCAGGCTCGCGAAACGTCTCACTGCGGAGCCTCACCTCACCACACCTTGCATGGAGGTTTCGTCTGATGGGCGGCGGACATGAACGCAAGCGACAGCGACAGCTATCGCGGCTGCAGTGCATTACATCCCTGATCTGCTTTGTGCTGCTATGACCTGTGATCGCCTCACCACAGCGTGGACGCCGACAGGCTGAACCCGGTTCACGGAGAAACTTTGGTCGTGTTGGCAGGCCGAGTCAGCACGCCCAATCGGCAGCGGACGTCACCAATCCAATATGCGCGCGGCACCACTGTCAGCGAAGCGAAGGGGGCTAGGATCTTCGAAATTGTTGATGTGGTGCAGGAGCCAGAAACGGAGAAGGGCAATGGAAGAATGGCGGGGATGGTACGACGTCGCGTAGGTATGGCGCAGGGATCTTCGTTGTTCGGAGGGCCGAGAGATGTGATGAGATGAGCGGGTGCAGAGTGCAGATGATGGGGGGTTGAGAATCGAAGGAGTTAATCGGGGAGAATTTGGAAGAGCTTTCGAAGTTAATCGATATGCATGTATGATGGAATCTTTGTGATTGAGAGTTCGAGCGAAATATCTGTGTCTACGATGTTGACTTAGATTTCTACAACCGAAAGTCCAATCTGCATGTTTATAGTGGTATCACACAAGACCCCCGGAGGCTTGTACCACGCTTCCTTTTCTAGCTCTCCAAGGTCGAGTCCATATGGCCAAAAAGCACATGGACATGCATATTCGGTGATACCACAACATGAGCAGGCTGCGTTTCAATGAATTTCCCTGCCGTCAATTCGCGCCGAGTGTAAACAGTCTCAAGAAGAATAACCACTGAGCCTTGCGTGAGTTGCACAGCGTCCAAACCTACCGCATGTTGATCCTTGAATCCAGGATTTTGATTTCAAGCCAATATTGGATCGGAAAGATGCATCTCTACACCTCATATTCCTCGCATGCGAGCCGTTCACAACTCCCAAGCCTGCTCCTGTTCCTCTTTCCCTCCGAACCCCAGCCATGAGCTCCACGAGCCCCAACCATGTCCCTTTTCGCCCGGCAACCTAATACTCTCAATCTCCTCTTTCGTCACGCTCTGCCACTCGTCCACTGGAATCCAGCCAATGTACGCCCGATCTCCAAAGCCTCCAATCCAGTACACCTCCTCCACCACTAACCTCACCCATTTACTCTCATGGATCCTGTTCCCCGGTAGCCAAGCCGCCGCATCAGGGTGATAGCTGATGAAGCACGCAGCCACATTCTGGCTGACTACTTCCTCGGTCGTGAGCTGTTCTAGATGTCCCACAAGCGAGAAGCGGGGGAGTGCTGCAGCGCTGTACGGACGGCCGTTTTGGGGGTGCCATCGTAGGGAGAGCGTGATATTAGAGCCGGCAGCTACGTTCTTGAATGACGTCGCGATGCTAATGGCGAGAATAGTCGGGTTGCCTGTGCTCGGCTCGCAGTCTCCGAAGTAGTCCATAAGCCCGATCGGCGCGCCAGAAACATCCGAAGGGCGGTTCTCGGCGCTGTGTGTGGAGGGGAATATCGTCGAGAGGGTTCCAATGGTTTCGAGGTGTAGGACTCTTCGGGCTTGGACTGCAGACTCATGGACGGTGGGGATCTTATATGAAGACTCATGTTGGGCGTCTGGATTTGAGAAAAGGTGTTGAGATGCAGGAAGATTTGACGCCGAGGTTAGAGACGCGAGGAAGAGGACTGCGGCTTGGAAATACATAGTAGGGAAATGAGCAGCACCGACGGTGCGCGGTCAACGAATATAGAAAAAAATTCGCTATGTTAGTGGACTCTATGAAGCGTTATAAGGAGGTACCTCTTGGGTGAGGTTGAAGACTGACGTCGAAGCACGGAATGTATCACCTGATCAATGAGGGGATGGCTTCCGCGGCGAGTTCCGATAAGGATGAAAAACATCCAGGAATTAAGAAATCCAAGAATTTTCCATGCAGTGTCTGGTGTAAGAACCATAGGCTTTACGCTTGGATTCTTCTCTCTACGCCTGCAAGTTGTATTTGTGGATGTAGTTTTCGAACTTGGTCAACAGTCCATCCAGCGGGTTGTCAGATCTGCCAAGGCTCGTATGGTCATGTGACCTCGGTTACGGATTTGAAACCACATTCAATTCGACCTTGGCCACCACCGACGGCGTCAGAGTCATCACCACCCACGACCGCACCCGCAATCTGTGAGTATCCTCTTCCTACCTAGAGCCGACGCGGTAGATTCTCTCGCAGCATCAAAATCGCCTGCCCTGGCTTTAGAGCTCGCCCGAGCTACGCTGACCGACTTCTCGCCACACAGAAACCTCCGACGACCGAAAGCGCTCCTCATCAACCACATCGCTCCTATCAACCGCAATCATGGGTAAAGTCCACGGATCTCTCGCTCGTGCTGGCAAGGTCAAGTCTCAGACACCAAAGGTACGCACAATGGAATTTTGAGGGATATCTGTGGGCCGGCAATAGGAGGAGGTGGTGGTTATCGAGCAGAGCGGATACCTAGCTCCTTTGCCTGGCCACAGATGCACCTTTTGGCGACGGCAAATGCTAATTATTCGCTTTCAGGTCGAGCCACAAGAGAAGAAGAAGACCCCCAAGGGCCGCGCCAAGAAGAGAATAACTTATACCCGCCGATTCGTCAACGTCACTATGACCGGCGGAAAGAGGAAGGTGAGTGGCAGCATTCTAATATCCGCAATAGATCGGCTCTAGGTGCTAATTCCGGCCAGATGAACCCCAACCCTACCACATAAACGGACCGCCAACAACGATGGAGGGAGTATGGACAAACGCGGCACACCAGAAAATGCTGGCATGGGGTTGGGTTTCTTCGGGATGGCTATGACTCTGGATCAGAGGGAATGGGAGCCTTGATGCGAGACGGATATGGATGCATGTCTGCTCGGGAAAAGATCTCATGCTTTGGGAGGAGAGGGGCATATTCATGGCGTACAATGTACATTCGGCTTTTGCACGGCTGCACTCTGATTTATTGCTCACGTGCTATTGGCTTGTTCGATGTGCGTGAGCCTTGACCGTCTCAATTTGCTCTTTAACTACCTCTACTACGACGTCTTTGCCTCGGATCGCTACTTTAAAGTTCAAATGCTAGAACCACGCCTGACAGACATAAACAAGGCATGCCACCGCTAATTAATTGTATGATTCTACCTTCTGGCAAAGAGTCATTTTGCGGTGTTCCTCATTGTGGGCTTGAGGGTGAGCATTTGAAGTTGATTGTAGAAGCTTTATTGCATTCCAAACCCCATTAATTACCAGTCTCACTTATTCCAGCTCTTATGTATTGAACATTGTGGATGTCGGAGTGCTTCCGCAATGACTCTTCCTAATTGGCTGCCTTAATACCCAGGCGCGTTAGCCAAGCGCGGAAGCGAACGCGATCGACGTCACTGCCAAACCTCACCTCATCTCGGCCATTTGCAGAGTGTACGTCGACGTCCAGCGTGAACTCGAACACGTCCCAAGAATCCCAACATGGCCAGTATGTTCAAGAAACTATTTGGAGAGGTACGAATCCATACAATTGACCTCCCAATCCAAATTACTCACAGCATCCGCAGCACGGCGCAAAGAACGTCGTTACCCTCTTCCACAAACCATCCAATGCCGCATCAACCCGGGTTCTCACCCTTCTCAAACAAGCGAACGCTCACTCGATAGCACATGCGACGGAGGACCAGGCGAGCAACCACAGTGCGCAGGACAAGGCGGAGAGGAACGAATTCGAGCTCGACGTGACGGAAGCCCCGCCGACCAGTGATCAGCTCAAGAACATCCTCGAATATCTCGGTGGGGGCTCGGGGGCAGCTGGAAAGCTTATCCGAGAAGCAAAGAACGAGACTGAGGCTCTGAGGCGGCTCGAGAAGGACGCGGACGCGTTCCAGCGGCCAGTGGTACGTTCCCAGGCAATTTTGGAAACATGCATGTGCTGATAGCAATAGACCGTGAACTGGCACTTAGGCAAAGCAGGTATGCTATGTCCATCTTCTCATACATCGTATTTGCAACTAACAAATACAGTCGTCGGGGACAACGAGTCTGAGATCATGTCGCTTCTGCGCTCAATTCCCAAAGAGGAGGGCAAGGCTTGAACCCCACACTGGACGTGTAGTCTATGTACATTACTTCAAGAATGGGGTTTCTTCCGGTCGGAGGTAGGCGGAGTCAATGGTTCCTCCACAACCTACTCGCAGCTTTACTTCACAGTATCACCTTTGACGGAAAACTTCGGACTCTAGGTAAAGGTATGCTACGATTTTGTAGTTTCTCTGTACAGATGGACGATTATTCTCTCAGACTGAGTGTATGATGTGGAGTATTCTGTTTTGTAACTCTTTTACCACCCTCTGTGCCAACAAAACAAACGATATGCCTCTAAGCGACGGCGGTAACCTCGCTAGATGTTAAGCGGAGACAATGTCTCTAAGCAAAAATATTTTTCGGCTCATGGCATGTTTGCTCCAACACTAAACACTTACTCTTCTTGGTGATGTACTGATAAGCCTTCATGATTTTGCAGTCTGTTTATCATACCTACTAATTACAACAGCCATCTGAAAGAGCATGGACAAGCGAAGACCACAAGGCCGTCGGTGAAGAACACGACTGTCCACAGCTCGTCAGTCTGATAACCCACGCACCATAGTCTCTGCATGCTGATGAACCCAGGTGCTACACGTAGGAGCCCACCCGTATAGTGCCCTCTGGCAGATACAACAGTACCGCGCAGGCCAACATTGACCCTCTTGGCCTGTTGCTAAGTTCCGTTTGGGTTTTAGAGAGCACCGTTCGAGTTGTTAATGCGCGACCGTGTGAGTCGATTTCTGCCACCACGCTCTCACCTTTACCTCCTTCATCTTTACCTCCTTCACCTTTACCTCCTTCACCTTTACCTCCTTCACCTTTACCTCCTTCACCTTTACCTCCTTCACCTTTACCTCCTTCACCTTTA
>BCHH01000002.1:3737505-3844250 GCA_001599595.1 Beverwykella pulmonaria
CTTTACCTCCTTCACCTTTACCTCCTTCACCTTTACCTCCTTCACCTTTACCTCCTTCACCTTTACCTCCTTCACCTTTACCTCCTTCACCTTTACCTCCTTCACCACCACCGCCTCCGCCCACAACCACTCCTTCACCTCCACTCAACTCCGCTTTGCACGCTCCCAACTCCCACAAAAAGTCTTTCTGTCTACTCAATTTCAGTCCAAGGGTAGTAGATACCCTTTGGCTTGCACAACACTACTGTATCCTGCCACACGGCCTTGACCCTTCGTCGCTCCCCTTTCTTGTTTGCATTGGCCTGCGTGCCTTCCCTACCACTTCACTAGTATTTCTGCTACCACCGCATCTCCCTTTTGCAGTTGATCGTCACGTCGCCCGCCTGCCATGGCTGAGACTCAATCAGCAGCTTCGGTCAGCGCTGCGTCCCCGAACACTGCATCTGCCGTGCATGTCAATAACAACCAGAAGACACCCCAATTCGTGCCGATACCTTCATCTAACCAGGCCATATTCTCCACCGATCTGGCCCGTCAAGCTCCCCGCACGCCCTCAGGACCGCTGTATCCGCCGTTTGTTGTGCGCAGCGACAGGATGCAGGGCGTCGCCGATTACGCACATCAATGGTTTCGGAAATACCCCAACGAGTACCGCTGTTTCTTCCCACAGTGTGGCTTTACGATTCACGATCTATGGGATAGCGTCGATATCTGCGTCGACGGTGCGCCGTTCCTCGAGGAGGTCCTTAAGTTCATCACCTATGAAAACGTCCATCACGCCCGGGCGATCGCTGTGGAGTGGTCTGAGAAGAATCGCGATCTTCTAGGAAATATCATTGGCCTGGGTGATATATCGGGCTTCTACGACGATAACGAGGACCTCGCTATTGTTGACAAGGTCTTCGTCAACGGCGAGACGAAACAATTCCCGCGCACCTTCCTCTGGCATGTAGCCCATATCATGCGGACCGGTATGTTGAATAGCACTCTGAAGCAGCAAGCGACAGCGACGGCGACCAGTCTCCAGGAAATTTCCAAGGAAGATGGCAAACATGCAGGCAATACTACTCTCGACCCCATGCCCGAAGTAGTGCCCAAGGTCACTGTAGAGGAGAATCAGCCCTGTTCTAAGCCTACTCCTGGTAGTGGACCCCGTAAGAACAACCGCAAATGCTGCTTCCAACTCAGAAGAAAGTGCTAACAGACTTCCCAGAGGGCATGCTCCTATTCCAACCTACCCCCTCGGTATCCCAACCAGCACCGGCCACTTTCCCGACACAAACCCCGCCTTTCACGCCAGCGCTCCAGAAGGACTTTCAGACCCAGCCAGCCGGGGTGGTAGATCAGCCGACCATGTTGTCTCCCCAAATCAACGTACCACCACCAAGTCTGCGGAATTATAAAGGCAGGCGGCGGGGGTCAGCCTCATACAGTCAGCCAACGCCACTCCAGGGCTGGATAGAAGACTACCCGGTACCGCCGGCTATTGGAAGTCAATCACGACAGCCTTCTGGAATGATGTCGGCCATGCAGTCACCCCGATTTCGTGCTCCAATCCCCATAGACCATCCGCCTATGTCCTACATGAATCCTTTAGGACGTTATCAGAATCCCGATATGATATCACCGCCAAACGCACCTGGTCAAATGTCGTACGGACCTATGATGCAGCCAGGCATGATGCTATCACCACCAGAAGCACCCTTGGGAGCTCAGCCTATGGGCTTTACGCAACAGGATTATCCCCCCGGCTCTTCAATGCGAGGTGGCATCCCCATTGGAGACATGACCAACAACCCACGATATCCATGCAATGCGCTGTCACCTTGCATGGACCAACGTGTTGGTAGGAACACAAACCGTCGTGGTGGTCAAATCAACCAGCAGTCAGGACTTTACAATCCGCATGGCACAGACAGGCCCGACTTTGTGGGGATTCCAGAACAGCAAGGGAGCAAGAAGATGCGAGATAGTTTCTCCAATTCCACAGGTCGTAGCCGAAAGTCCTCGGTCGGCTCTCACGGTTGCACCTATGGGCAGTACAACTTTGATCGGGGTGAACGAACTATTCCGTATAGAGGGGGTCGTCATCTTGACGGTCCATATGTGCGGAATGTCTCTAATAACAATACTTTCAAAGATATGGACATGAACATTATCGGGGACAAGGACCGTGGATGTGGCGAGGATTGGATAAGTCCACACAATGACTATGTCACATTTCTCTGGATTGGTAACTTGCCTCGGGATCCAGATCCTACGATCGAGGAACTTATGCACATGTTCCAAATATCAATCAACGTTCAAGCAACCAACGCGCGGATTGCGTACGACAAGTACAGCCAACCCATCGCCTACGTGTAGTAAGTAGCAGCCCCTTTAACATGTGCACTGAACTAACTGCGGATAGCTTTACATCATCTAATGATGCGCGAAAGGGTCTTAGTATCCAAAGCCCACGCCTCCGAGGTAGGCTGGTACAGGTTAAAGTGCCAAAACAATTCTACATGGTACAAGATCCTACTCGCGCACTGCAACCTAATTACTATTCGAATGCTAGACACATACCTCAACCAATCAATCTTGTATCTCAGCCAACTCAGCCCACTCAGCCTGCGGTTCATCCTACCCGGCCCTTGTCACAAGCAGCCAAACCGGTACATTATTCTCCACAGGACGCTAGAAGCGATTTACTACGCGATATTCAACATCCTCGGGCACCTGGGATTCCCGCAAGGAGTAGAAGCCCTCAGGCGCGGAAACCAAAGAAGCAGCAAAAGTCCCGAACCAAAAAGGCAAGTCCTGAACGCAGGCCAGTGCCTGAAGAGTCATTAAATGCACCAATACCAGCACAAGAGCAGGAGGACAAACAATCGACTCCGATCGTTGTTGAGGACATAGATGTGGAAAGGGCCATGCAGTCTTTGGAACAAAAGGTGGATGCAACGACCACATCGATGCCTACCAAGATTGATGAGGACAAATATGTGCCGGCAGCTAGTGGTGACACCACCACGGACCTGAAAATTGATACAACGTCAGTCACTTCTGCACAGAATATAGCTCAGCACCCAGAGAGTTTCATTCAAGGGAAGCTAGTCTCAGGAAAGTCTACCCGAGAGGAGCCTACCCAGGAGTATAATACCCAAGAGCAGCCTGTCCAGGAGCCATCCGTCCCTGAGCAACCTTCTCTAGTTAGTCATACTATTCAAGACAAACCTTCGCCCAAGACGATTCCAGAACCAGCAGAAGCCTCCAACGCAGAGATTCCAGTGTCCGAGCAGCCCAGCGAGACGAGTCCTGACCCCCAGATTCAAATCGACGCACCATTTGACGACGAGGAAAAGAACAAGGTGAGTTACTACTCAGAAAAAGAGACAGAGCGAGACCCTTGCATTTACGAGGAGAAGGGCCGTTCCATCCCAACCGGCGATTCGCAGGCTGCGGAGGTCGCATTACCTGTAATATCTACGGCTGCTGCATCCGAAGTCGTCGAATCCCACAAACCAAGTGCGGAGAAGGCTGATATCCCGACAACTGATAAGGTAGACCCCCAACCGGAGAAACCAAAAGAAGCGACCAATATGCCGGCCAGGGCATCTGAAGAGACAGAGAAGAATCCGGGAGCAAAGCAGACCGAGTCGCTTTTCGCTTTCGCGAAAACCAAGGCTCAGATCAAGAAGGAAAAGGAGGCCAATAGGAAGGATAGAAAGAAGGACAAGAACGAAACTCATCATTCTTCTACGTCGACGCAAAGCCTGCCTTGGAAAACTAGACCGGTATCATTTCAATATGATGATGTCCGTTCTGTTCGCTTGCCCACTGCTACTGACCTAAGTTCTAAAGTTCTTGTGCAGGCGGCTATTGCTGCGAGTACCGATCGCGACGACAAAAAGGACATAAGTCCAGAATCAATGTTCCCTCACCCGGCTGGAAATGATGGTGGTGTTAGAGGAGATGATCGGGACATCGATGGAGGTAACAATCCAATTCCCCTTGATGAGGTCGTACCAGAAACTCAAATGCTCCAAATTCACGCCGAACCATTAGCTCAGACGCAAAACCAGAATCCAGGGGCATCCGCATTCTCATGTGAACCTATGTTCGGAGCCGAGGCGATGGCCAAAACCACCAAAATTCCAGATGCGGCTCTAGCTCCCAAAGATACATCGCCTCAGACGAAAGAGACAAAACAGCAGACAAAGAAGGGCAAGCCAATTCGCAGCAAGGTTGCTATCCCTGACCTGAGTCTTCTCAATCGGAAGTCTTCCGCCTCAGGTAAGAGCTCCGCCATCGAAACTTCATCCGCAAAACTTGCACCGATTGCCATATCTAGCCCGATAGGCACTTTTGATACAATGCAATCGTTGAAAGGTATGTTAAATGCTGTTACTGGTCGCAACATTACTGATTCTTACATCATAGGCTCAAATGCTAGAGTAAAACCACTGGAAAATGCATCCGTTGGGAGCTCTTCAACTCTGCGGTGTCCTTACCCAATAATGACACCTAGCCCAACTGCTGTGGATTTCTATACTCCATTGCAGACACCATCCGGACTAGCTCCACCCCAGTCCGAACCATCGAAGAAGAAAACCAAAAAGAAGAAGAAGAAAGCCCCAGCTGTTACTGCTGGTGCAGCTGCAACGCAAGCTGCCTCTACTGAGGATGTTGCTGACATGTCTCTGGTCTCAGACGATGAGCTCTTCGCAAATCAGATGAAGTTTATTGAATTTATGCGAGTGAAGCCACAGCCAAAAGGAGTGCCCTACTATGCTACTCACTCTGCTCGAAGTGAAGAATCAACCGAGAAGGCAGATGTTCCTGACAACAAGGTAAGATGCACCATCGCACAGAGCAACAACGAGCCAACACGTCATACTAACCATATCCAGAATGCGGAGAAGACCACCTTGCAAGCCATTCATGAGACCATGAGAGAAAAAGCCCCACTTACTAGTAAACTTAAGACTCCTTTGCGCCTCCAAAATCAAAGGGAAGACCCAGCATGTACGCGCAAAAAGATCACCCACAAGGAGGTTGACAAGGTCATCGATGTCCTAAAATTTGCTTCCGTGTCGCGTCGCCTGGAGAACGACGATGGAAGCGTCCAGAAGGCGGGAACGATGCCTCTGTGTGATGGAGAAGAATGAGTTGCTCGTTGCTCGTTGACCGGGTGATAGGCATTGCAGTCTTTTCCCCCCACATATGGCGCTGGGGGTGTATTATAGAACGTCTTTGTACGCTTTTATGCAGCGTTCTAAGGGCTCTATCGAGAGGGTCGCTCTCAGCATGATATTTGGTTCTTCACCAGGGAAGGACGGAAAATCTTCAAGGAGTGCGGTGGCGATGGGGCAGTGTTGATGATACCCTCTCTTTCCTCATTAGGTGGTGGAGCTTTCCGTGCGTATATTCGCTTGTGTGCGGCTTGCCGTGACTTCACCAACAACGACGACATGGACATGGATATGAAGAGATACGGATATGTATTAATATACTGTTTGTTATACGAGAGGAGAAAGAACCGAATATCTGCAACAATTTTGCCCCTCGAGCCATCCGGTTTACATATAACGGGTATGAAACTCCAGTAAAAGATGCCAGTATATGCAAACGCCCAATTCCCAGCTCTAGCCTCTGATGTCCAAGATCAATTTGCTGTACATGGCCAGCAACCTGCTGGGCAGACCCAACCCAATACCGCCCTAGTAATGAAATTATGAATGGAAGTGAAGATATGTCTATGCCGGGTATCAATGTTCCTCCTCGTTGCTTAATTAATGCTCGCTCAACCCACCACCCCTTAGAAACAATCTCTTCGTGCCTCCGACCTTTCCCAGCCCGCCAAAATCAGCCTTTCGCGCACCGGTCCTGCTGTCACTCCTACTCTCTGCTCGTTCAGGGTGGTTGTTATTGTTGTGATTCGCAGACGCGTGTTCGGCTCGCGGGGCATTGGTCAAGGTCCCGCTCACAGTCCGCGCCTGTTTCATCATGCCCTCGATCCACTCTAGCTTCTCGCCGCTGAGATCGAGTTTCTTTGCCTTTGGGCCGGCCAGCCCGACTTCGTTCCCTGTCCATGACGTTCTACTCGAGCTAGTCGACGGTGCTGAAGCGTCGCCGCTTACGCCAGGAGTTGCGATGCTTGAAGCGGGTAGCACAGCGTCGTCTTTCAGGCCTACACCGGCAGTTTTCTGCGGAGTCGTGGTGGGGCTCCCGCTGTGTGGAACACCGCCGCTGAAGCGTCGGTCGCGCCTACTCATCGCACTTTCGGGTCTACCAGGGGACATCTCCGGGACCTCGAGACCGAGTATCTCGAATTTGCCATCGCTGACAGCGCGCCGGCCATGGTGTTCGGCGTATTGTCTGAGGTACTCTCCCAGATCAGCCCAGCCGCCGCCTACTCTGACCATGACACGCTCGCCGTTCTCGCCTACGCGGCGGATGAAGAGCTTGATCGGGTGTTCTTTGCCTGGTTGCGTTAAGTGGTATAGTTTGATATCATTGTCTGCTCGCATAGCAGCCGCAGACTTTCGTCCTGAAGCAGCATTGGCAGAATCGAAATCTGATCTTGCGGGTGACAGGGTAAGTTCGGGCGACTTCATGCCGTTCATGGAGCGGGCAGCGCGAAGATACTGCTTACTACCTTTGCTAGCTAAGCCGCGTCTAGATTTGACTTCCCGGGCATCTGCTCCTACACCTGACGTGAGGCGAATGTGTGCGGGGATAGTAGTCAATATATCGGAGATCTTACGCTCCAGATCTTCGGCGCTGTTGGTCGAGGGTTTGGAAAATTGGGTTGGTGGCCAGGGTGGAGCATCACCGACGGAGAGGTCCTTTCCTTTCTTTGCTGTACGGCGTTTGCCCATTGCGGCGTTAAGAGCAGGACGGGACACTTTGGTTTGACGGTTCGTGGTGTTGCGGACAGAAGGCGATTCGTCCATAACCCCTAGTGGACTTGATGAAATGGAGATGTCCGAGGAGATGGAATCAACACTGTCACGCCTTGATCTCGGGGTCTGGGGTCGGTCTTCGAGGGGTACGATGACGGAGGAGTCCGAGAAGCTTGTTAACTCTGGGAGAACATGAACAAAGTCCGATGTCGAGGGGAGAGGTTCTTCGATTTCGTTGTACACAACGGTATCGCCCTCTTCGAAAAAGGAGTCTTCTTCTACAAATTCTTCGGGGCCAGAAGGCGAGTCCCGTGGTTTGTAATTAATCGTTGATTCAGATTTTGGACTGCGAGCTTCAGGACTTGGTTCAGTAGGCGCCTCAAGACCAGAAGGCGCATCAAGACCAGAAGGCAAGCCCTGCTGTCCGCCATTGATGGTTGGTTCAGATTTTTGACTGAAAACCTCAGGACTTGGTGCAGCTGGCGCCTCAAGACCAGAAGGCAAGCCCTGCTGTCCGCCACTGATGGTTGGTACGGATTTCTGGTTGACAACCTCAGGACGCATGGCAGCAAGGGCCTCAATACCAGAGCTTGATTCCTGCTGTATGCTTCTAATGGCCGACTCAAGTGGCTGGTCGAGAGCCTCGGGACGTGTTGTGGCAGGTGCATAATGAACAGAGCTTGCATCATGCAGTCCATCATCAATTGGTCCGGATCGCTGGCTGTATGTTTCTGGGATGCTCGTCTTGAAAGCCGTTACCGACTGTGTTGCAATATTATGATGATCTCGACCGTTTGCATCACTTGCATCCTTCACCTCATCCATGTCCTTCACATCTCTTGTGGCTCTGAAGTCTTTTGCAGCCTCCATGCCAATTTTCACATGATTTCCAACCTTTGCAATTCTTGCGTCAATCGCCGAGCTTGGCCTTTCGCTCGTGGTTGATGAGGGTCTCTTGTCCTGCGAAGTTGATGTATCACCATGATCGCGTTGCGCCATCGGCCTCTCAGAAGAATCTCCGGACGCAGCTGCCACCCCATTCTTTTGCTCCGCCCTCCTCCGCATGTCAAACTCCATCACTGTTTTCCGCGAACCGTGTGCCCATCGCCCAAAGTCGGCCTCCACTCCTTCAAAGACGTCAATCCAATCCTCAGGCAAGCTGTCTTCGTGGCCCTCTAATGCGTCCAACATTCGATCGAGGCGCTGGCCTAGGTGGCTGACCTTGTCCTGGAGGACGCCCGATATGGTTTCGATAGCCTCTTTCCACTTGTCAAAGGCGGCGTCGGAGGGATCTGATGGGGGCTCGACTGCGTCCCACGCCAGCTTCATTGCTTTTTGCGCCGTGTTCAAGTCGGCAAGATATCGAGGGGCATCGCGGAGAACGCAGACGCGGGCCGTCCATGTGCTCAGTCGGTCCTTGAGTTGGAAATGGTTGGGGAGCGCGGCGAGGAGCGTCTGCGTGATGAGGAAAGAGAAGTCGTCCATGGGCTTGTAGTTCTGGCGTGTCATCTCCAGTCCAGCAGACGACGGCCTCGATCTATTGGGGCCGTGGATGTCCAGGACGTGTTCCTTGAGCTCTTCGATGTCCAAGGTCAGAAGCTCGTCTCCGATCTCGTCGAGCCGTCCCTCGTGCGCCTCCACTTCGACCGACAGCAGCGAGCCCCAGTATTCCAGGGGGCCAATGCTTTCGATGGCGCCCGTATCCTTGACATGCTCCCTTATACGCAGTTCTAGACTCCTCCTCCGCTGCTCGCGGCGTTCCTCGCTCGGCGGCTCGAAGCTGCCCGACCATCCCCACTGCTCGATCTCGGCGCACCATGTCTTCAATCGCTGGGCGGCCTTGGCAACGCGCGCGCCCAGGTCCCTCTCGGCAGGCGTCAGGCTCTCGATGCAGGCGAATATCTTGTACTCGTCGCGGGTGGTGTCGAATGGCATAGGCTTCTGGGTGAAAGCGCGCAAGGTAGCGGCCGGGGAGAGGTCGCGCAGATGTCCCTCTTCAAAAGTGGCAGCCATTCGTCCGCGGCGGCCGCCAGGCGACATGGTGGGCGATGGTGCCCGACTGGGCGATACGGGGAACTGAAGTCGGGGCGGCGGGGAAAACATGATGACGGTGACGACGATGCGGACATGTAGAAAAAAAAAGGAGCGGACGAGGGAAAGGGTTGCGGTGCGTGGCGGCTGCGGCTGCGGCTGTGTTTGTTAGTAGTTAGTGTGGTGTCTCTTCTCCAGAGCCTACCTGCCCGTGATGAGAACTCTGGCTGCACCTTGACATGTCACGGTTTGGTGTTGAACAAACATCCAGGACTAGCGCATCAAAATGATTGCTGGCCCCAGTTGTCACTTCGGCCGCTAGCCCGAACGGGGAACGTCGTCGTATCCAAGCACGCCTGACATCTCGCATCTCACATCCTCACACCTTTCATTCCCATGCCTTCAACCTTGGACGCACAACTCGCATTCGGCGTATTCTCCCACGCAGTACTGCAGGTGCCGCACGCTCAATCGATGGGTTTGATCTCTTCCATAATGGTTTCGGGTAAAGAGGGCCATCACAAGCCGGAAGCGTACCGCTGGTTCGCATTGTCTAAACCCTCGCAATCCCATCAACGCCCATCCATAATACCCAGATCATGTCCAGGCTCGCTATCTTCGTGCCCTGGTTGCGGCACGTAACTGCTTGTGCCGCGGCATGTTCTGTCCAGCGCCGATCCAGACTGTGTGTGCACCTAGCACCCCAGAAGGTAGCAGCAATGTGCATCGTCCAACTTGGACGCCGATAGACCCAGTCGTTACGCCCCGTCCCGGCATCGGGGTATACGGAATAGCATCTGGAGGAGCGCACTATCCTTTTCTCTCTCCATCTTCCGGGCTACCCCACTGCATATCCCCGTCATCGTGGATGCCAAGCACAGCGAAAGCTCTCCGCACACTCCCACCTGCCAAATGTAGGAAGATGCTGTTCCTACCATCCAGGTGCCACAATTTCGTTGATTGCGTTACACCAAGACTTCCAAGCATGTTCACCCTAAGTGGTTCCTGTGCCATGACGCCATCTTACCTACTTAAACACAATGTACCGCTCTTATTCTGCCTCTCCATCTCTACTTTCCCGTTCCATGCTCAATCATGAAGGTAATCCTAGGTTTACTCGCCGCAATGGGTGCTCAAGCATGCATGCGCGAGCGAACCCTCCACCCTCGCCCTCACAGCAATGTAAAGAGGCAGGCCAGCAATGTCACCTTTCCTCCAGTCTTGGATGCGAACGAGCAAATACTCATCGACTCGTTTGACAATACGTCGATATCGACATGGTCGTACTATTACAGTACGCCCAACCCTCGGCCAATGGCGAGCTTCTACTAACGACGCCCAGCACACGGCGACCATGTAGCTGGTCGGAATAGGACAATGGCGCAGTGGACGGCAGATCGCTGGACGGAGTATGGGTTTACATCGAGGCTAGACGAGTACTGTAGGCTTCCCTCGATTGCAATCTGAAACCAGGCCTGATTACATGTCAGATGTCTATCTCAATTATCCAGTTTCGCATTCTTTGCTGCTTACCTATCCCAACGGAAGCACCTTTACCCCCTCCCTTCAAGAAGCGGTGCTCCCAGAGGACGAAACCACCGGCTATACGAATCGTATCCCCACGTTTCATGGCTATTCCTTTTCTGGAAACGCATCTGCCGAGTACGTGTACGTCGGACGAGGCCAGCAAGTCGACTTCAACCGTCTCAAAACCCTCGGCGTGCAGCTCGAAGGGAAGATTGCTTTGGCCAAGTATGGCGGGCCTTTCCGAGGCCTAAAGGTCAAGAATGCTCAAGAGCACGGAATGATCGGCGCTGTCATCTTCACCGACCCCAGCGATGATGGGAATATGACGCAGGCGAAAGGCGTGGTCGCTTATCCGAATGGCCCTGCAAGGAACCCTACGACGGTCCAAAGGGGCAGCGTCCAATTCCTCAGCATCTACCCTGGTGACCCAACGACTCCTGGTTACACGTCGAAACAAGATTCACCAAGAGCGGAGAAAAGCGACAGCGTTCCTCACATTCCCTCTCTTCCAATCTCCTGGGTCGATGCTCAGCCAATCCTGGAAGCACTCAATGGCTTTGGTACAGCAGGTGTGCAAGTCAACCGCACTGGTTGGGTGGGTGCTATTCCTGGTGTCAACTATAGTACTGGAGAAGGCTCTGGGGCTACGCTCTCTCTGAGCAACATCATGGAGGACACAATTACCCCCATCTGGGATGCTGTCGGTATCATTAACGGCACGAGCCAGGATGAAGTCGTCATTGTTGGAAACCACCGTGACGCTTGGATCGTTGGCGGTGCTGCGGATCCAAACTCCGGCTCTGCTGTTCTGATTGAACTCGCCAAGGCGTTCGGCAAACTCTCGGAGACTGGTTGGCAGCCGACTCGCACCATCGTTCTTTGCAGCTGGGATGCTGAAGAATATGGGCTTGTAGGAAGGTCGGTCATGTCACATGGATCAAAATGGCTCAATGGACAATGCTAACGAACTCCAATGTAGTACCGAATGGGTTGAGGAATACATCCCATGGCTGAAGAACGCGGCTGTGTCATACTTTAACGTCGATGTCGCTGTCTCCGGTCCTCTCCCTGACATTTCCGCGACCCCAGATCTCCACGCCATCGGCATCAGCCTCATGAAGAAAATCGTCTGGCCCTTCCATGGCACGACGAACAGCACCATGTACGACATCTGGACCGAAGAGGTCGGCGGCGAAGTCGGTGTTTTGGGCTCCGGGAGCGATTACACTTCATTTTTGCATCGTGGCATTGCAGCAATGGACATGGGTGCTGGACCAGGCCCAACAGATCCCGTCTATCACTACCACTCAAACTACGATTCGTACCACTGGATGGCGACCTTTGGAGACCCTGGCTTCCATACTCACAAGGCTATGGGTCAATATCTTACATTGCTGCTATACCACATGGTCTCCGACCCTGCTCTTCCTCTCGAGCCCGCAGACTATACCCCGGAACTACAGACCTACCTCGGCGAACTCAACGACACAATCGCCGCTGCCAACGGCACTCTCGACCTCTTAGAACTCACGTCCGCTATCTCCGTCTTTGAGACCTCGGCGCAAGATTTCAATAAGCTCCGCGCGCAGGCGATTAGCACCAACGACGCCGAACTCCTTGTCGTTGTAAACCACAAAGCGAGGGATTTCTCACGGGGATTCACGAGCCAGGGTGGGCTGCCAGGGCGCGAGTTCTTCCAGAATTTGATTTTTGCCCCCGGGCGGGATACGGGATACGCGCCTGTTACATTGCCGGGGATCACAGAAGCGATTACCTTTGATAAGAATTTTACGCTTGCGCAGGAGTTTGTGACGAAGACTGCTAATGCTATACTGGTGGCGGCAGCAATTTTGAAGACGTAGGGATGTAGAATCACGAATCTAGGCCGGAAGATAGAGTTACGGAACAAGTCTTAATGCCATCTTGATAGTAATAATAGGGAAAGTGCTGAGCATGTCTCTGTGCTCATGTCAAATGTATGAATTGTGATAGAGTCGTTTGTACAGTTTTGACCCCGCACAGGGCCAGATTTACTCCAAGCTACCCCCCAAGTGGCTAATGTAATATTCATAAAGAAGCGAGTCTGTGCGATGACGACTTGTTTATGTGTATGACAAAAACTGTCACTAATGATTTGCTTCCCAAATAAAATTTTAGGAACTTTCCCTCCTCAGGAAGTCGTTTTATTCACAAGCTTGCCAGTGACGGATACATCATGAACAAACCGTGATACTAAGTGTGACGATATTATACATCGCCAGCCCCGGAAGGCCCTCGGGCAGGCCACGGGCCAGTCAACGGTTCTCCATCTGATCACGTGACTATAGATCACGTGACCGCGCAGGAGTATATAGTCTTCTCGACGTTCCTGAGTCATCCTCAAGGATTCGTCTCAATACAATCGTACACCTACATTCAAGCTTCCTACTTATGAAAACCCTCACACCAAGCCGCGTAGCGAACATATATACCTATTGCCGGAGGGCCAGTTGAATGCTATCAATTACCCCGATCTGGTACATTTATGAGCCGACTGTAACATAAAAGTTTTGCTGTTCTCTTGTTGCTGTTTTAGGGAATTAGCTACTTTAGTCTTGATTGTTTATTTTGATCCAAAAGCTATTGCAGCGAGATGGAGAGCTACCAACCAAGCTAACCGAGAAAAGCTAGCCCATCTCCCCTCATGTATACATTCCCAACTTCCGTTGTCAGCTACATAAACTTCAACTCAATTTAACAGAAGCCATATATCTATTTACTTCATTGACGACATCTGATATAATTTCCTTAATCACATCCACTGACCTCCCACCAACCATCCTCACTCTTCCAAACGAGCTCATCCTCAGAATCTTCTTCCACCATGCATCATCCACCGACCCCACCTCCGCCCGCAGCACGCCTCCAAACGCCTCTAGATTCTCTCCCCTTGCATTAGTATGCAAACGTTTCAACCAACTCTCCACCCCGTTCATGTACGCCGAGTATTGTGACCGCCCTCGCAATCTCACACCGTTCCTCTTGAACCCCAAGCTGTGGGCGCACGTGCAGAGACTCGAGTTCCCCTGGTTCTGGGAGGAGCAAAGATTTAGCCAGGCCCAAGGGCGTTTCAATTTACTCCAAATGATTCAGAAATTTACCCTGGAGGAGGTGTGGCCTAAGGCTATGTTTAAGGGAATGCGTATGGACGTTGCCGGCGTTGACAACTTTGAAAAGGCCATCATTTTGTGTCACGCAAGGAACCTGCGGGAACTACGTATCGGATATATCACGTCGTACGATGATATATATGTCTTGCCGTCTCTGTATGGCATGCCGTACAAAAAACCCTACAACGTCGTACCTAAGGCCGAAGACCACATGCTGCGGTCTTTAGACCCACTGATGTATGCCGCGCGAGGCGAACCCCTCGGCAACGTGTATCAGTTTGAGAAGTTGCATACGCTCAGAATTGAAGTACAGAGGCAGCGACCGGAAGAATTTTCGTCCATCTTCCGGCTCCCTTCACTGCGGAATCTTGCACTGGAGGTGAAGCGACATTATGTGTATACCAAGCATTTACAGGAGATGGAGGTTTCTGAATGGGATTGCCCAGCTGGTGCATCGAATGTCCAGGTCTTGGAGCTCCTGCAGGTATCATGGAAGCCGGATGCCGTGAGGCTGGCTATCCGGTCCTGTCGTGCCCTTACCTCGCTTGTGTACTCGCAACATAGCGATGCACCGCGTGAGGGATACTCCGAAATTCTGCACGAACTAAAGGGGCACAGAGACTCTTTGAGGGAACTCAGGATCCGCGACTGGAATAGCGAGTACTTCGAGGCGCCGCTCGGAGATTTGTTTGTCAGTCTGGTGAATCTCCAACATATCGAGATGCCGTACGGTTTTCTACGCAATGGAACAATTCGCGGGCCCAAGGACAACCGTCCAAATTGCTCTGCCCTAAACTTCTCTCAAGCCCTACCAGCTTCTCTTGTGCACCTACACCTAGACTTCTGGGGCGCACCACCCCCAGCACCAGAAACCACCCAATCGCTTCACCAACTCCTTCCGGATCTCAAAGTCCACCCAACGCTGCCCTTCCCGCATCTCAAGACTACAGAAGTAGTCGCCCATATCGAAAATCTTGACCACGAGCTGCCAATGGACTTCGTGCTACTTGACGAAATCTTTGAAGAAGGGGAGGTTATGTTCAAGTACGAATTAGCACTACACTGTCTCGACGAAGACTCCACGGAATCTTTCATTGAGTGTTTTAATTGGGTTGAGGGATGGCCGAATGGGGAGACGCTTATGCGACATGTACAAGATCTAGGCAGGTTAATGGAAAGTTCGTGGGTTCCGCTGCTTTTTTCTCCATAGCCCATTAAGCTCCCACCATTTTTTCCCTGTAAATCATATCCTACCCCAGCCAGACGGATCAATATCACTAGAACCGCTCGCGTGATGAACGAATATTCTCTTTCCTCATCCTTATTCTCTACTTCATCGTTTATGTTCCAACGCTGATGTATAGTTGGATATAGTATCAATGCATCCAGTCGAGCAGCTTGTGGAAGTCGATAAAGAGCAGCAGTGTGGCGGATATGAAAAGGAGGCAGTCGTAGGGATAGGGAGGGATCATGGAGGGCACTTGTGTGGTAGGGGGGTTGATAACGGAGAGACATGCGCGTGTATTATTGTAGAGCCGGTAGCGAGATGCATTGGAAAACCCATGCATTGTGTGGCAACAACAAGGCGCCCTACGCCTAGCACTATTATGTTTGATATTGTATAGATGAAATTTAGTTTCGGCGTACTCGAGCAATATTTCGACTTTGAATTAGACAAGGTAACTTCTACCGGGGATGTCCGTCGCTAGGTTGTGGCCCCCACAAACGTGGTGGCTCGCTTCGTAGACCTTCTCCTCAATACTAGGGCGTATGGTTATGCGTGCTGGTGCGTGTACCTGATAGTGCATGTAGAGATGTGGGATGGGTGTTCCAAATGCCATGCTCGCAATTAGTGTTGCAGGTCTAGTAGTCCATTCAGGAGTGGACGAGTGAATGGCTCCATGGTATCCGCACTTTTACAGAGGAAGGCGCTGGAGAGTGATAAAGCTCATTTTGCATTCTTTTTTATTTTCGGCTCATCCGCAATGGTTGCGGACTTTGATCTCGCGCTGACAAAGGCGAGTTCTACCACATACATACATTCGTGTTAACATCTGAGACTTATATTATTGCGTAGTGGACCGGTTTCTCCACAAATGTAAAGCATAAACGCAAAACTTACACTAAAATATCTCTCGCTGGACCCCTGATCGACTATCAATAGGAAAAGAAAGTCCTCAAGTGTTAATATCAAATCTAAACTCGATATCAACGCTAACGTCAAAGGTCAGCACGAAATTTTACATTACAACACGAACGTATTCTCTAAGCATTCCCCCTTTACAATGAAACTCTCCAGTCTCCCCATATCTAATACAAGCACAACATAATATTCAAATACAGCAGGTTTTATTGGCTTAAGAAATGGCACAAAATCTAAGTTTTTACTCAAACAAGAAGCACCCCTTAACCACAGCCGTCACCCTCGTCTCCACCAACCCCTTTCGCGCTCCGTACACCAACTTTCGGAAGGCCATGTCCCGCGCCACAACTTTGTACCACCACACACTACCACCACCACCATATCCGCAACCGCTAAGCCCCCGTTTGGAACCACGGTTTCTCAACCATGATCATGGCCTCATCAATCCCATTCCCACAGCCCCTTACCCACACCACAGCCGCAACCTCCCTCAACACCAAACCCAATTCGATTATCACATCGGCACCTAGTCCTCCTCACTTCCGGCACTTATAACCGTAGCAAGTACCGTTCCCGTCCACTACCCACACTTAACCAAGTATTCCATTGCACTCCCCACCTACAAAACTCCTGAATATCCTCTCGTCAACTAACCGCAACGCAACAGACCACACTGTGACACGCTTTCTAAATTTAACCCTAGCCTCTCACACACACACACGCACAATAATCCCTCCGACCGGAAGGAAGCAACGACAGAAGGCAACCCAATCCAGCCCCGCTGACTAAGACACAGGGATGGATAAATGTTTCGTCTCGGGAAGGGTAGCGGCACGGTGCAGTGCCCTCTTTACGGCACGGCACGCTATGGTAATAGCGGGGAAGTGAGACCAAGGCATCTGGTCTAAATCTGGGAAATTGTTCCTATTTGTTGATCGGTCCTCAACACAAACCATAATGTAAGCCCTCATGTTCAAATGCGAATCAAGTGCCAACCTTCCTTGGCATGGCACGACTGCGTCTGACGTCTGACTTCCGCCGCCCAATCTGATGACAAGCTTCGGGGACATGTCATGTCGGGATGATGATGCTGCTGGTTCGATGACTGAGGCTGACATTGTCTCACTCAATCAGGCGCAAGTTCAAGATTACTCTCGCCACCATATTGCCCAAGTACTGGAAGACATTCGTTCCAAAATCGTGGAAGTATTGATATTTGACAGATGTATTGATTCTCTCAATAAGCATTACTCGCCCGCTCATATCCAATTTGGGGTTGTATCTCTCAATATGAGAATTTGTGTGTGCGCTTGCGCTATGGAAATATGTGTCTGAGAACCGCGCTTGACAAGGAAAAATCCCATCCTAAAGCAAGCGCAGCAGTACCAAAGCAAGATATCCTCCCGACATGAACAGTATCAAACAGCCACCAGCCCCAGCCATCATAACAGAGAGATATAGAGAAGAAAAAAGACAATAGCCAAACGCGCAAACCATGAGCAAGAACAAAAGAAACTTGTCGACGCAAGGAAATATAGGATCAAAAGACCCAGAACAAGTTACCACCCCAAATCAACCTCCCGTTGATGCTGAAAAAAAAAAGTCAGAGCAACCACTGAGATGCAAGCCCGCTTTCTAACCGTCTCCCCTCCCGTGAAACTAAATACCGGCCCAATTATAGACTGAATCGCTTTGCCACCGACACCTTGCTGGAATTCGCAATTCCGCACCACCCCAATGATCAGAGATAGAGCCGAAAGGTGTTGAGACAGCCTCCCGACACTCAGAAAGCACGCGCTAACCCCGGCACCAAAATCGGAGTGCCAAAGAAACGGGTAGTGGAGGTCACCGGGGTAGGCTTTTGTTCATCTAGGAAACGTATTGCAAGCACAACCCCACTGTCGCTGCTTTTCGCATTCAAAAGAAATAAAAAAAATTCAAGGGAGACCATGTAAGAGATGTTTGAGGGACCAACTGAGATATGAAAATGAAACTTGAATGCAATCGAAACGCTATCAAAAGGCCACCCGAAAAAACTCACTGCTGCCAGCCTCAAATCTGTTCGGAGATAAGGTTATATGGCAGGCGAATTCAGATTGAAAATTTACAGAAAATAAAAAAGCGCTATTAGAACCAGATTTTGTTTCGCCATATTAACCCTCAAGACGCTGGTTTGCTAAATACCAGTTTCCGAGAAACTACTGTGCCTGCATCTTTGCGTTGCTAGATGCTCCTGTAGAGGACCAGCTCTAGAGCACCTCTGAAACCCGACTGGAGTGGATCTACATGGGTCGACGATTTAGCATGTTGAGCATAGACGAATCCGTAGAACTGCGCCCATTCCCGTTATCGGTGACGAGATCGTTGATCCGCATGCCAGGCCGGTTGGAGGATGATGAGGTCGGGGGTGGAGGGGTTCTGCCGTCGTTGCGCGGGGGTAAAGGTTGCAGAGTACCGTTGGGAGGAGGGGCCGCAAAATACGGGGAAGCGCCGGGGGTCGTTGGGGCTTGTGTATGTGGCGACGAAGAGGAGCGGCCATCATACGAGTACGCACTCTGAGGGGAGTTGCGACGGGGTGGTTGAGCAGGGTAATATGGCTGAGAGGCTGGCGGAGGAGGAGCAGCTGGATACGATGCTGCAGAAGGTGTAATCGAGGGGGCTGGAGAGGCAGCCGTTAGAGACGTTGGGTCTGGATAAGCATAGTCTTGTCTAGCGCCTAGATGAGGTAGCTGTGATGTTGAAGCAGGATTTGGTGGGGGGAGGGTAGGGGTATGAGGTTCATAAGAGGGCCTCTTCCTGCTCTGCAACGGATCACGGCTGTCCTCATCATAGGGAGCGCTAGATGGAGGGCCATAATGAGCTTGGTACGGACCTGACTGGCCTGTGGGACTAGGCAGATACTGGGGCTGTTGCCCGCGCGGCGGTTGGCCATATGCATCCCCAGGTGCACCCGGGGGAAGAGGCTGGCCATATGCGCCATACATGGGCGGCGGTTGTCCCACTCCCCGCCAAACAGTGTGCGCGGGCACGAAGGCTTGTGTCTGCGCAGAGACTGGGGTAAAGATGCAGTCTTGGTTAAACCTCATGCAGTTTGAGCAGCGGCCATCATCAGTCTGTTCGAAACCGGAGCAGCGAATCTGTGTGGAAAAATAAGTACGAAAGAGGGTCAGGGCATGAGCGGTAACGTACCTTGCGTCTCCGACAGTAGCGGCAGGCAATGGCAGTCCTCTGGCGCGGCGCTGGAGCTTGGTGCTGTCCCGGGTGGCTCATGTAGTTTGGCGGTTGCTGCTGGCCCTGATATGGATCCGGGGGAGGCGGCGGTCCTCGGGTCCATTCGTGAGGGCCGGGTAGGCGATACTGTTGCTGGTGGTGGTGGTGCGGATGAGGGTGCTGGTGCGATGCCATGTCGGGTCGAGGCTCTCGTGGAGGAGGAGGAGGAGGAGGCAGAGAAGTATTGATCTACGGGCGCGGTCAGCACCAAATGTAAGGAAAGGCGGTGACGGGAAAAAGGCGGCGGACAGGCGTGCTTATGGAAATCGCACAGCTGACCACGACTAGACTGAGACTTACATGTGTCGGCGGAGGATACGAGCCGTTGGCAGGCTGTTGCGAGGTGGGCGGTTGCCAGTGGGTGGGGAGCTGTCCTTGACCACCCTGGTGAGGGAACATTGTAACGGTCTCTGGTTGCGGGAGGGGCGTGCTATAAGAGTCCGCCTACAAGGTGAGCAGTGACGCCGACCATACACTGGGGAAGCACAAGGCGGCGCGGCTGGCAGAGAGATGTGAAGGAGCAGAGGGCGGTGGTGGTGCGGAGGATGGCCTGGGGCGTTGGAGGGTGTCACAAGAGGACTTGACGGCCCGCAAGGACGGCAGCTGCAGGTCAGATCAGAAGGGGAGGGCGGTGCAAAGGTGAAGTGCAGGGCCAAGCACGCGGGTGTGTGGATCGGAAGCGTGGGTAGCGCTGTGCGACAGCAAGGAGGCGGCGAGGACAGGATTCCGGACGCTGGATGGATGTCGTCTTGGACTTCTCGAAGGCGCGTCTCTTGCGGCGCGGAGGGTAGAGGTGCGCTTGGGTACCGACAGAAGGGAGGCGAAGGAGAGTCCCGAGTGAGGAGGGTAGGAGACGGGATGCTCACACACTATTATTTCCACGGCGCCCGCACCAGGCCCTGTGGCCAGCGCCGCCTTCGCAAACCTTCGCAGCACAGACGGGCGCGCTGCTGGGGGCCCCTGCTGAAGGCGAGGGCGGATCGAGGTCCCAGCCCACGGCGCGAAGCCGCCCGAGCCCTTAGTGTGCCTGTCACTTGGCCAGGAAGACGCGGAATGGGATGATGATGGCAGAGTGGCACGGTGCAGCAGCGTGCAGCAAGGACGCCGAAGCGCGCTGGCGGGCACAGCAGACGCGGCGCGCGACCAGGCCAGACGAGTACGTGAATGTGGACATGCGGGACAGAGAAGCGCTGCACTGTGCCTGCAACGTGCAGGTCTTGAGTTCGTCTGGCTGTCGAGACGACCGTCGCCAGCGCGAGAGCGTCTGCGAGCGTCGCACGACGGCAACTGCAGCGTGCAAAGCCCCCTTTCGGCGAGCCGTGTGCGTGACGGACAGGGGGCGGAATGGGGGGGATGGCATGGGACGACGCGAGGAGGGAGTGTGCGCGCTGGTTTGGGACATCTTAGTGCCAAGCCACGGGCGGGCCGCTGCTGCATGTTCTCCGAGGCACATGGGAAGTGTGATCTACTGGGGCACGCAGCGCTCCTCATAATGTCACACACACCCTCTAGCATCGGCTTGTCTCTCTCTCTCGCGCTCTCTCTCTAAAGAGCGACCAGCCAGTCCCCTCTCAAGCGTCGCGGCTATCCGCTAGCGCGAGGCTCACCGACATGCTCTCGCCGTACCACGTGCGCCATGTTGTGCAATGAGACCGAGACCCGACGCACATGGCGAGGGAAATAGATACTGCCTCTCGCCTGCAGCCCGATCTCCCGCGCGGCCAAGTCCTGCGAGGCTTCGCAAACCACCACCACTACCACCACCACTACGACGCATTGTGCTATCGTTCCTGCCACACAACACCACAATCGGCGCATCTCGGGCAATCCCGCGAACCGAGCAGCCTTTGCTCCAAAAGACAGCCGGCCCTCCCACGGGTCTTGCTCGAGTGGTAAGTAGATAGGCCGCCAGCATGTCAAATCGTGGTACGTGTCGCCGGACTCGCGCTCCAGAGCCGGTGCCGCTATTCAAGCATTGTATTGCTCGCTGCTGCTGCCCACTTGCAGCAGGCCTGTTGGCGACAGACGCCAGCAGCGGGAGCACGGTGACCTGCAAGACCTCCGTAGCCCCGGCTCCTGAGCTGTCTCTGCTCTGCCTCCTTTTTCTTCTGCCCTCGGCGATTCGAGAAACCTGACCCAACGAGATGATGATACTCGTTCGGCGCGCAGCCATTTCCGTGGTATTAATTCCCACACCCTGGGACGCGGGTTGCAGGGCTAGCCCATCTGTCGCAGATGAGATAGGGCTGGCCGCTCGTGCAGCCTTTGGGTGTTGCCCAGCGCCCTCTCCAGATCCGCCACCCCTTCGTTCGGGGGGCGACAATACATAAATATAAGATAGCTGCCCATCCTGGCGGCGGCCCCGTGTTGGTGTATCTCTTGCTAACCAGTGACGTGAGCGTGTCGCGAGCTTCCTCTGTTTGGACGTGACTCGAACCGACTTTCGTCAGCAGGGCATGCTCTAATAAAAGCAACAGCGGAAGAGCTACTGTCCTCGCGGAATGAATGCTTCAATACACCCATTATCTGCGCATCCCGGGAAAGGGAAGGGCATGAGGAATTAGATCCGATGCAGGCCTGCCGATTATCCACCACTACGTTCTTGCAGCTGATCGTGACTGCCATTGCGCCGTTTGAGGGGGAGATATGACTTGCGGCGAACCCACTCCTTCTCGAATCATTTTCTCCAAATCTGACATTCTTCACCGTTAGCAGATCCCGACCCTGGTGCCGGCAACTCTCCATCCACGGAATGCCTGAAGCTGCGGCCCATGATTCGCCAGGCCCACTTTCCGCTTGCGCCATGTTTGAGCACTACGACGAGGCTATTGAACGGGAACAGGTTTGGAAATCAGTAGTTTCTGATAGTGCCGGCTTTCCCGCAGCTGAGCGATGACGGCACGGCGGAGAAGTGCGGCTGGATGCAAGCATGGTATGAGAATCAAGGGTGATAGCGTAACACCAAAGGCTCGCCTCGCCGTTGACTTGGCCTCGGGATCCTGGAGTAAGGTTTGACTAGCGGGCATCAGTGGGCCGCGAGGTTTGGAAGCTGCTAATTGAAACCTACGAGTCGCCTTCGACCGTTGTTCTCCCGTTGCAACAGAACCTTCCCACACCCGGCCTCTCCTCCGTCGCCTCCTCACCCACACGCACACACACAGCTCCTCGCCCCTCGCCCTAGCTCGCGGCATTCTATCAATAATATCGACTAGCGCTGCGGCGCTGCAGCGCTGCAGCTGACGGCCCGCTGATTCACACGCGCACGCCTTGGACTACGATACCCTACCCGTTGCAAGGATTATTGGAAATATATTCTGGCCAATCAGAATGCGCATATCCACTATTTCCATAATTGTATTTCGCCCTCCGCTGGCCAGAATACCAGAAGTCGGTGAGTGGTGCCTTGCATGCCGCTTGCTGTCGAACGGGTAAATCACCGTACCCATGACCAGTCCGGTGCGTGGAGCCAGAAAATAAAAGAAACGAGGGGAAAAAATTGCGTGGTCATAAGGTCACAAGACTGCCCTCGTCACCGGTCAGCCCCTCGTGCCTCCCGCATCTCTGCTGCCTCTCGTCACTTATTGAATGGCTGTATCCGGCGAGCTGACAATGGGCGGCCAATCGCATACCAATGGCCGGCGGTTGTAGTTTGATTGATTGCCACACCGCAGCTTCCACATCCGACGCTGCTGCGCTGCGCTGCACTCCATGGGACCGAGATAAATGCGTGCAGACGAGGTTCAACGTATGCCATGTGGAAAGGCGCGTCGCGAATTGCTGTTGTGCTAGGAGAGAGACAGGTCATAATACCCATTCAATGTCAGCTCTGCATCGTGCGTCGTGCATCGTGTCTCTCATATTATCGTCCCGATTGTCCGCCGCAAACCATTGATGTATCACCGCTATGCACGACATAGTAGAACACCACCTTCCGTCAAAGTGATACACGGTCACGGGGAAGGGAGGACGAAGGTTGACCTCCAACCATTCCCTTTTCCCAATCAACTAACCAAGCAGCTAGACACCAACCCCTCACGAGGGCAGGCACCGCACGCAGCGCTGGTGGTACAGTACATGGCCGTCTGTCCCTGATACAGTTCACGGTCCAGCGCATGGGCACTCCGGGAACTAAGAGATGAAACTGCAGGATCGGCCGGGACGTTGGGGTGTGGTGGGCTTTGTGTGAGCTCACGACTCTCCAATATTACCACATCCGTAGTGGAAATTAGATTGACGAACTTTGTGTCACCGTTGGCGTTTTGGGGGCTTCGGAAGCGACGCGAGGTGTGTGTGCGGAGTGCGTGATGATGATGGTGAGTCGCGGCGTGTACAAATGAACATGGGAAGCCG
This sequence comes from Beverwykella pulmonaria, assembly GCA_001599595.1. NCBI lineage: Eukaryota > Fungi > Ascomycota > Dothideomycetes > Pleosporales > Melanommataceae > Beverwykella > Beverwykella pulmonaria. The sequence goes on from BCHH01000002.1 coordinate 3,760,866, forward strand.
TGAAACTTGCTGCCCCCCGATTGCTCGTGCAGCACCAATTCTGCATGTGCGATCAAATTGAGGAATGTCAGACGCGGGAGGACGGCTTCCACGCACAAGAGATATGAATAGTTTCCTGTGCCACTGCTAAACGGGCGGAGCGAGCGTAAGGCTAACAGCTTCAAGGAATGGGCGACAAGTCAAACGAGGCTCACCGATCAGACCAACAACATTACCGGTGTTGCACCCGCCTGGCGGCTATACCTGGAGAAACGGTCGCCTTGTGATACGGTTTGCCCACCCACCTCTCGCGGAGCGGATAGGGCCTGCATCGTGTTGCACCTGGATATGGACACTCTTCGCCGTGAGGCCGCAGACGGTCTCTGATTGTCTATGCAAGGAATTCCGTGGTTGCAGTAGCGCGCTTTGTAAGTGAGGCACAGCATCCAGCCGGGCGAAGGGTGCTTCGTGATGGAGGCAGGATTCCCCGCCTCGGTCAGCAATAAAGAAAAGGGCCTGCTTGTGGCCCCCCAAAAGGCGTCCAACAGCTGCAATTAAGCGCGTAACCAACAACAGGGCCAGCATGCAGGACGGAACGATTTGAGACCACTGACAGGATATGGAGACGAGCTGTTGAATGTTGGGGTGCAGCTTGGGACAACCCCCCCAAAAATGACAAAGTAGTCGCGCTTCATGATGTGGACAGTTGCAACTCTATGCTGAAGTGGCCGACGAATCACGAATACGAGAGAGAAGGGAAAAGACGTATTGGACGTGCAGTCGCCAAGAAATGGTAATCGAAGAGCGATCGGTGTGGGCTGTCTGTGACGAGAAGAAAGGAAGACGAGACGCGGCATGCGCAGGTTCAGGAGCGGCCACACCGCCGTTCTTCGACGCGGCGAACCAACTGCAAACGGAGCGATCGAGGGCATCCATCTGCTGATGGGCCGGGATGGACGGAAGCAAGAAACACTCACGGTGCGCCACTTGGGCACGGTGGTGGTGTCGACTCCTCGTTTTGGCGCTGCTCAAGTCGTGTGGCTCCTCCAAAGTTCATGAAGCTGCACGTTGAACGCTCAACAACGTTTCGTTCGGCGTGTCACTTTCCGCTTTTCCCTGCGTGGGTGAAGCGGAACGCACCGATGCAGGACCTAGCCGTCAGTAGGTGTCGCCCAAACGGGCCCGGGCTCTGTTGAGGCGGCAGATCGGGCGATGGAGAAGCACACACCACACCCATGCAACGAACGAATTTTGCGGCCCGTCGCGCCCTGTATGTCACAGAACCGGGGTGCTGTGGAGAGCAGCGCATCGCGTCGGAAAAATAGGGCTCCCGCGCCTGGCACTCTGACTGCTGCTGCACTGTCATCAAAAGAAGCATTGGGCCGGCCGCACAGCGACACGCGTGCACGACGACGGAGAGGGGGTGAGGGGTGAGATGGCGAGATGAAGGGGCGTCGCGCTTTCTCGCTGCGAGACTCGAGTGGAGCCTTGGACGCCGCACTCGCCGCACGCCAGCGCAGGCTAGCATCTGAGCAGCACACCATGAAGCGGGCCGTCCTTGAGGTCGGTGGGCCGGGGCTCCCCTGTCCCAGTGCTGCCTCTGGCGCCGTTCAGTGGCCTCTGCTGTCATTAGCAGGTCCCGTGACCGATAGTGTATGCAGACTAATGCACGACGTGTAAGACTCGTTTGTCTAATCACTTGGCTTTCCAGTCAGGCCCTCTCCCGCCCACACCATCCCAGCGCTGGCCGCGCCCATTGGCTGGCTTCGCCCACATCGCGGCCCAGTGTGTGTGAAAGCACCTTCGCCGCACACCAACAGACGGCTCTCCAATCGTCCCCCTTTGCTTTAAGCATCATCACTACCGTCGTCGTCGGCGTCGGCGACTTCGCCGTTCTGGTCGTCCTCTTCACTCCCAGCCATGCCGTCGCCGTCGCCGTCGCCCATCTCCTCGTCTTCGCTGGAATCCGATGGGTCGTCGTCTGGCATGACGACACTATTGAGGTAGGTAATCTGCAGCAACTCGTTAGCGGCGTGGCTCTCTGCTTGTCCCTTCTTCAAATGGATGGCGGCAGCATTGTGAGTTGGCACCCATCCCCACTTCCGCCTGCGCCAGTGCCCCCTATCGTTCAGTCAAACACGCTCGCTGCATTGCCAACGCACGAAGCGACCACCCAGCCTGTGTTCCATCGACTGGGCTCAGGTGATAGGGGGCATGGTGCGGCGTGTTTTTTTGTTGTCGTTGGCCCAGGCGCCGCTCAATATGCACCCGTCCACGAGAACAAAAGCGGCGAGAATAGAAGTCAAAGGGCCAAAAGAAGGCCTGCCACTTACAAAGGGCTCCATGGCGGCAAATAGCCCAGCAACTCGTTCTAGGCCTTCGGCTCCTACGACTTGATCGTCAGACAGCTTAGTGCCGAGAGTGAAGCTTCTGAGCCTGAGCAGTTCAATGTCCTTGTGGTCGTGGTTGTACCCCTATGAATAGGACTGTCAGCAATCCTCTCGGAACAAGCATGTCTGACAGAAACCCCGAAACAGCCTCGCCAGGGACAGAAATTTGTAAAGCGCTAACACGAGACCCTTTTCGTCTGGCATTGGGGCAAGCAATCCTGGAATGAGAGCAGCATACGGCTGGTGGCAGCGGTGGAGTTATTGAACCTGCGAGTGAACGGCGAGGTCCATGGTAAGGGACGGCAGAGGAGAATTCAGCCGGTTCTCACCGATCGCTGTAGGTTTCTGACAATGCTTGCTGGCGCTTGCATGAACGTTGGCGTTAGAACGTTCCCTCCACAGCCGCGCAAAACCGTGCCGCATGCAGTTTGCTACTGGACCAAATGCCCTCCTCCGTCTTTCGTTCGACGAATTTGAAATTCGTTGCGAGGGGGACGAAGAACACCGGTGATACTTCACTCTCATGTCCGAGTAGCTAGAGAGAGAGAGAGAGTATAGTTATCCTGGGGCAGCAGGACGTCCAATATCCGTGACCTTTTCGGGCGAAGTAATCGTCTTCCAGTGCGTAGCGAGATACGGTCCGACGTTTCTTTGTTCCCCTCACCTTTAATTCCATCGAGCTTGCCGTACACTGTCCGCCCCATCATGTAGTCTTAATGGAAACTGCAATTATACGCATCTTTTGTGCTCACAACAAGTGTTCTCTTCAAAGGAGAGTGTCCTTCGGGCCTACACCGCGTTGCAGAGCTCGACCGACGACAGCGGTTCGGTTGGCAAGCGCATCGGGTAGACGTTGCGAGCGAGGCCACCATCATTGGTACTACCATACGTGCCCTTACTGAGAAGAGAATGTAGCTCACCTTTGGTTGTCTTTTGAGTGCGGTTGACTTGTTACTAGACTGATTCGTGAAGGCCTTCACAGCCTTCTTCTCGTCGTCAGCGACCCCTCCGAAGAACGCATTCCGAAGGCCTTCATCCATCAAGACGCGCTTGATCTTGTGCGGCTTTCGATCGATGTCTCGCCTTAGCAAATGGAGCGCTTCAGGCGGCGGCTGCCAAAGCCCACCTCCTACGAGAGAGTCAGTCAGCGAGGGCTAAGCATACAATGTCGGGACAAGAACAGAGAGCCACTGCAGCGACCGGTGATAGGGAATCCGCGGAAGAGGAAACACCAGGCCTGGAGAGATCTGGTGCCTATTGTTGTTCGTAGGTGACTCCTCTGGGAGAGATCTCTGATCGCCCCACCCGGCGACTCTGGACATCAAAACGGTGATGTCAGGGATAGACGTGCTCTCGATATCTAACGCTGTCAAACAGTTACGCAGGCAGGTAAGCCGCCCTTGTCGACTGCCTGGTTCCTAACACTGAACAGCGTGCTACCCGCTGGCATTCAGAGTCAGGAACCCTATCCGAAGCACCAAGCGAGCTACAGAGTCTGCACAATGCAAACAGAGTCCAACAGAGTCCAGCCACTGGTCGTGCCCCAAGCTTGTAGAAGATGGCATTTGGTGGTGGACTTGCAACAACTTGGCAGAACGCTGTAGCTTCCCGCTATGCAGCAGTGCCTCGAATAGAACAAAACATTCCCAGCTCGCGCCTGAAAACATCATCCTCGACCGTTGAATACCACACTCCTCGCAACGCTATATAACGTGGCCCACTCATATCCTCTTGCGGGCGCCGATTTCTGCGCTCGGCAGGTTTTTCGCTGACCAGGAAAGTTCACTGGATGTTGTCGAACACAAAAGGTGATACTCGCATAGTGTGATTGGGCTACCTCAATTGCGGCGTCGCTTGCGGTGTCCTTCACGACAACAACAAGACGGTTCACGACGCTATTGCCTCAACGCTTTCCCACAGCCGGCCCAGGCGATGAAGATCGTGAATATCTAGACTGGCTTGGTATCACGCTGTTGATAGCCAGGATGATTGCTGGCTCGCCCCAGGCCTTCCTCTCCTCGAGTAGGACATTGTCGCTTCCAGCGGTGCATCATGCAAAAAACCGGGTATCAGATGAGCAGGGCACCATCTTTGAGCATCCTCCATCTCCATGAAGAAGAAGGTCCCTGAAGCCAGGAACAACTAACTGGTTATCCAAGAAACAAGCAACAGGCCGGCCCACCCGCGTACCTTTGTGGCTTCGGTCGAACACACTCTAGACTCATCGTGTCTTTTGAGAGTTCGTGTGATACGACGGATATATGACATGTCACACTCGCCTGGCGTAGCGGAGTTCGAATTGCGTGTGCTACGCGGGGAAAGTGCGTTGCCACCTGAAAACCACAATCCTCTACCTATGAAGCTACGATGCAGCAACTGTCGAGCCACGATCCGGCAACTAACAGATTGTTGATGCCAAGCGCTGGGATCATGTTGGGTCAGGCCATCGGTGTGTCATCCCGTGGATTCGAAGCCATAGGGGGACGAAGGGTGATATGCTGTGCGCCGGGTGCGGCTGCAGCCCCGAGTGACTCCGGATATTATAGGCGAGGGCCTAGTCCCGACAGGAGAAGAAAGACAATAGCGGTACTTACCAACAAAGCTCTCTCCACCTGGCTGAATCTGCACGTAGTAGGCGGCGTATGGGCCCTTTCTTCCCGTTCGACTGAAGGCGGCTGAAAAGTGGGTCTCGAACCAAGTTAGCCTTCCAACAGTGTCTTGGTTATGAACATGCAGGCGTGGTTGCACAACGGGCAGAAACAGCCATGTTCGATGGAAGATTGGATTACCCACCTTGTATGGAATTTGGCTCTTTGAGAATCGAACATCTGTTTCTCCTGCTCAATCCTCTTCTGTAGTCATTCATTTTGAAGTCTTACCTCGGTAAATACGAAAGATCTGGATTCCGTGAGCATTACTTTCATTTACCTGTGATGCTAGGGCACTCGAGAACTCACAAGATCCTTGACCGGAAGCTCCGGGATCGTCTCGTCAGACTCGGCCACTTTCTCAGAGAGCCTCTCCAGCCATGTCGTGAAATCCTGGAGAGCAGCACGATAGTCTGGATCATGCACTGCGTGGTGACCACGTGGTTAGTCAATCTCCCAACGTATGATTCAGTTGCTCCCCGTGGGCCGTTATGCCCGAAAACGACTGAAAGCGAGATGGATGGAACTCTGTATGCAGGCCTGGAGACGTACATTTCAACCATTGGCGCTCATTGTTCTTAGCCAGGTCCTCGAGGAACAGCATGGTATTGGGGTGGATCGTGTCGTCCAAGTATGGCGTATCCCCAGCGTCTCGAGCCTTGGGCTTCTTCATGATGAGCTGCGTTCCGGGCAGCAGCTTTGCCCCCGACTCCCACAGCTCTTTTTCGCCAGTCTGCTTCTTGTGCAAGGGGAGCACGCGCTTTGCAGGACGCCCCCGGGGAGTCGCCTTCTTGGCCTCAAGATCGTCGTCGCTTGACTCCTGGTCATCGGGCTCGGAAGAGAGGTCCTTGCTGCTGTCGGCTTCGAAGTCCGAGGCCTTTGCGTCCTGTGTCTCGTCCGAAGCGTCTTCGGATTCTGGATCGACATACTTGGCAGGCGTCGCCTTCGCTCTCTTGGACTGCCGCGAGGGAGTCTGCTTGTCTGGCGCGGCGCGTTTGGAGGAGCTCCTCGACGCCGACGTAGACATTGGCTTTGCAGGTTTCCGTGCCATTGTGGTGTCTGTCGTAGTGTCTGTTGTTTGGGTGCAGAATTCTAAATGGCCATGACTGATGTTAACATGATGACCAAAATCAAGCGCGGCGCACTGGCCAGCAACCGGCCCTTTCCACTTCGAGCAGGAGTGCGGCTGCGTCTGCGTCTGCGTCTGCGTCTGTTGGTGCGCAACGCTCAACACCAAGCTTGACTTGTCGTCACGCCGTACCACGTCTGCGAGTTCCAGCTCCCTTTGCGCGTTCACCGAAACAGCATAGGGTTGGTTTGTACCCAGAACTGTCGCCGTCCTCGTCGCGGCCATGCACAGCCGCTTCGAAGTCAAGAAGCGCAAGATTTTAGAGCAGCTCGAGACTCCCGATGCAGAGTATCAGGATCTATCGCCCAAGGGGTCTGTCGACGAGCCAATACGCTCTTTGATTGGCGATATTAACCGCCTCAATGGACTTGTAACGACCAGCAGCTGCTCTGGCAGGATCAGTGTTTTCCTCGAAGGACGGAAGAAGGACGTCTCTGGTGCGGAACCGCCGCCCGAGATAGACGTCTCTCACGCAGGACCAGGCGGGAAGGGTGGTGGAGGCTCGTGGCTTTTCGTCTCTCACTCCCCTGTCGACGTCTCGACAGATGCTGCACCTGAACATTTCATGACCACATTTGGCTTGCAGTGGACTCATGTCGAGCGTGAGCCAACGCTCGGTATCAACTGCAGGTATATTCATCTCAAGTTCGAGCCTATGGTGTGCACTATGAATCGGAGTTCCTACGAATACTAAGCCCTTTCAGATTCTACACATTCTGACTGCATCCCTCGACAACTCTCAGAGGGTCCTCACTGCGGCGCTAAACGCTGGATTCCGAGAAAGCGGGGCCGTGGGCCTCAGCACACCAAAGACCGGAGACTTGAATCCCATGGTAGCAGTCCGGTCGACGGGCTACTCCTTCGATTCAATCATTGGGTACCAAGACGAAGAAGGGAACAACATCCCTCTGGTCAATGAGGTCTATCTGCAAATCCTCGTCGATATTGCAAACGACAGATTCAAGATCAACGCGGAACGAATTGCACGCTTTCGATCTTCTTTGCTTGAGCAATACTCCGAACCTGCGACTGCCACTGCGTCTGCACCCAAGCCGGGCTGGGAAGATCCCGATGTTCGAAGGCAACGCAAAAGAGAAGAAGGCCTTGCCCGGCAGCGGGAACTGGCCTCAAACCCAACTGCATCGGAGACATAACCGATATGGAGGAAAACCCTTGCTTGCGGTATCTGTGGAAGGATATTACGCCGGGCCGTTCTGTATTGCAGGTGACATTTAAAATGTTTCCGCCGCGGCTGTCATATAGTTCCGGAGTCTAACGGTCTGTTCTCTTCTTTGTAGCCATGTTCGCAAGCCTTACAACGTAGTCTGGCTGAGGAAATGCGTTTGAGCCAATAGGAATGTTGTACTAAAGTGTCCGAGCCAATCGGCTACTTCCATATCCCTCTTGTATTTCTATCAGACTAGGCATGTCTATATAAAATCGACGCCATACCTCCACGAAACATGCACATTGAGTAGCATCTTTCTTCAGTTCAACGCTTGTCAAATATTCTATAAACAATACTTCTCCCAAAGCATTCTCCATCATGTCCCTTGCCGACGCCAATCGCAAATACTTCGAGTTCGTCATCATTCCCACTTCTCTGCTGTTCCATGCCCTAATCTAACCCAACCCCAGCAACATTGGCGACTCGTACGACAACAAGCCATGGTTTGCTAAAATGAACCAGCAAGTGACTGAGGCCCTAAGAGCCCGCCTCGACTGGATCGGAGTTCCCTTGGCCAATACCGGCTCGAGTAATGATGTGAAAGAAGTTCGGCTTCTTGATTACGCCTGCGGACCTGGTCTTATGTCTCGGGTACGCAAATCACTATTTCTCACTCGCTATTTCCTGGTTCCTGAAACACCTCTATATCCCAATACCTTCCATATTCTCAACTGCCAATTCCTCTCTCTTTCCCATGACAAGCTATTTTCACCACAAATCAGTTCGTCTAACGTTCCCAGCTCTTTGGCCCCTACGTAACTACCACCACCGGGATCGACATATCCCCCAACATGATCGCAGTATGTGCCTCCCAGCCCCAGCTTCAAGCTTTGCTCCAAAGCATAAACGAGAAAAAACCCTAGTGCCTCGCACGTGCTCTTCGTAGCTTAACAAACTATCCCAAATCCCCAACCTTTGAGCAATTTGCTGATCTCGTACGCACCCATAGACATACAACGCCCGGGCCCGTGCCGTCTCCCTCCCACCCACCACCATCACCGGCCTAGTCGGGGATATCTCCTCTGATCCTGCACCCGCCTCTCTCTCTGGCCCTGAATACCACAACTTTGACCTCGCAACTGTGGGTATGGCGTTCCATCACTTTGAGGACGTGGTGCACACGGCGAAATGTCTGAAGGCGCGTCTTCGACCCGGCGGCGTGCTGGTCATCACTGAGTTCCTCGAGGGCGGCGATTTAAGTGCGGATGAAAATGGAAACGCAATTGAAGACAGTCCCGGGGACCTTACTGGTGCTATTGATCCTTCCAAGTATGATGACCACTCACATCATGGACATCACCATGAACACGGACACGTTCATGGGAATACGCATCACGCCGGTCTCGCTCAAGTCGAGGGACCACATACACCGTCTATAAGAAAAGAAAAGGGCTCTTCCCTCGTGGTGCCGCATTTCACCATCGAGGGCGTGAAGGAGTTCTTTGAGAAAGGGGGATTCGTCGATACGGATGTGGTTGTTATGGACGGGAGGGTGTACATGGAGTTTGCCGGACGGAAGATCTGGAGGACAGTGTTGTTTGCGCGGGGACGGAAGCCCGCCGAGGATTTGGGAGACAAATCGGAGCTTTGAATTGGTAGAAAGATGGCTCGCGAGGAGTCTATTTTCTTCCCTATGTCGAAGATAATACTTTTTGGAGAGAAAAATTAGCACGTTGTAAAGTCGAATCAATATCTTGTCCGTTTGTTGAAGTTGTTGCATTATACTTTTACATGTTTACTCCATTTCGACGACCTGAGAGGAGTGGCCTGGTCACTGCAGTATTGTGTTTGAAAGACATTGCACTGCATCGCTCCATGTCCGGTTCTACATCAAATCTAGCAGCCACAGCCTCCACTATACAAGATTGCCAGAGGACACATCCCGATGTAATAGGACATACGGTACGGCTCGTATGGTCTTCCTCTCGCAATACGAGCGTGAATCGTCAGTTCTGCAGTTCATGGCTCAGCAACGAAACGTGCTCTGAGGTGATTATCGTATTACAGTGCCATCTCTTCAAATAAGACAAAGACGCCCTTAACATAACGCACGACTCAGCCCCCCTTCCAGTCTACCGAATTCAAGAGTGACCGACCCCATAATACAAACATAAGTCTCCAAAGTCTGAAGCACAACCCGCAAATGCGAATGTTCGAAAGTAAAGCTCAGGTCTCTTGGAAGACGTGCCATGATTGTAACGGTGACCAAGTACAGCGCCATCAGCGCCCTGGCACATACTCTGTCGAGCCATGCCGTCGACCAAAGCTCTGCGAGACCACCGAGGCAACAATGAAGACCGTGAAGCCGGGCATGAGAATGACGTAAGCGTTGAAGAGGATGAGATATTGTGCATCTAGGGCGTGTTGAATGATCCGAATGTGTCGGAGTGAGGCCTCGGGATCAGTTGTTCCGTAGAGTTGGGCTGCGATCAACTATGCGCGTCTAGATAGCGTCCCACACAAGAGAGGGTCCCGTTAATATGAGCGCAGAGCACGAAGGTACCGACACGGACATCGTAGTTTGGAGTGGTGAGGCAGAAGGCGTAAATCTCGTCGAGGATGCTGGACCGGTCGAAAGCCCCCAATTTGGAATGCAGTTGAGTAGTAGTGGGACGACACACAGAAGGAATCCGGAGAGGACGGTGTGGTAGTTGCGAGAGGTTTCATGACGAAGCGATTGTTGTGTGTTTGGTGTGCTGTGTGGCTGTCTTCGCTTCACGACGCTGACGACATGATAACGAGAAGCTGTGAGCTGCATAGCTGTTTCTGTTTCGCGACGCTGAGTTTGAGGTCTTGAGACGAGTGGTGGATATAGCTAGCTTTGATTTGTGACATCGAGTATGTGATAACAAGAAGACTGATGCGTATGATTATGGGTAGACATTGTTGTTTTAGAGAAGAGATGGAGCATGGTTTGACGTGTTTACTCTTTATGCTAGGCGCCTACCGTTAGCAGACCTTTCCCCGTGCTCTTCCATTACTCTGACCTAGGTACTTACTCATGCTCTTCCTGTTTCTTGAGATAACAAGGGCACACGAGGGTGCAAGAAACCTTGAGAAGCTGTGGGTGCCACGGAACGAATCGTCACGCGTGGCGACCTCTTGCTGTTCTCAAAGGTCAAACTTGCACCGAAGGTCGCCTTGGTTCTTGAAATTGACTTGTGATATTGTCCCTCCAACAACTCTGGCTGTGGATTGGCAAGGAAATTTATCTCCTCTTAAACGCCTCCCGGACCTGTGTTTATCGATTCCGTGGCGCGTAACTCGGTCGTATCTTACTGTGACCTCTCTGATTTGTGATACCAAGATCTTCCCTCAGCCCCTGCAAAAGCGCATCCACAACCGCTCCCGCCTCCCTTCTTATATCTGTATACTTCGCCGTCACAGCCGGTGGATGCGCATGCAACCGAACCGACCCCTTCAAACAGACACCTCCCACCTGCTCCAATAACCTCATCTCAACTCCATGCCTCCCGACTTTCTCCTTGCGCCCAAAAATAAGCCTTCCATCCTGCTCGACACCTCTTTCCCTTAGCTCCTCAACGAACGCGTTCTGCACCCGTCGTCTTACCCATGATCTCACGACCTTTGCTTTGGACAGTGTGACGCCTACGGTGACGTGCCACCAAAGTCCATCTCTTTTTCTCTCACTGAATAAACGCTTTTGGACTTCGTTGAGAGGATGTTGGTGGTCGTCGTGGAGGCGGTGCGCGATGAAGGTCTTGTATGTGGAAGCATAGCTGCACGCAAAGAATTGGAACCTCTGCTTCTTGAGAAGATTCACAACGCTCATGGCACCCATAAGACGAAGATGAGTGTTGATGAGAGCGTCGTTGTCCAGAAGAGGAGCGAATTCACGAAGCTCGAAATCTTGGGAGCCGCAAACGAACTATTCCCCTTTCGGCGTCACAATCATTTTAGCGCTTTGGGCGCCCACATCTCACACTGCCACTTCCCTCGACAAACGACGACTCACACAAACAAAACCCACACCACCGGTCGCTTCACCCAACTCCCCAAAACCTCCGCTCCAACACAAAACACAACCGAGAAACCCACCACTACCCGCAAATATGCCCAAGAATAAGGGAAAGGTATGTTGACGCCCAGAATCTGCAGCCCCACTACCCCGCCACCCATCCTCGCCCTCGTCTGTTCTTCAGAACACCACAGGCTAACGTGCGTCCACTAGGGAGGTAAAAACAGGCGTAGGGGCAAGAACGAGAACGACAACGAGAAGCGCGAGTTGACCTTCAAGGAAGAGGGCCAAGGTACGTCTGCCTCGCATCCGTCCTTTCCCACCCACAACCTCGCTGACACCATGCTCAGAATACGCCCAAGTGATAAAAATGCTCGGTAACGGCCGCCTCGAAGCGCAGTGTTTCGACGGCGCGCGCCGCCTTGCCCACATCCGAGGCAAACTGCGCAAGAAAGTCTGGATCAACCAAGGCGACATCATCCTGCTCTCGCTGCGCGACTACCAAGACGAGAAGGGCGACGTGATCCTCAAGTACACGGCCGACGAGGCCCGTTCGCTCAAGGCATACGGAGAGCTTCCCGAGAACGCGAAGATCAACGAGACCGACACGTATGGAGACCAGGGCGACGAGGGTATTGGGTTCGAGTTCGATGAGGACCGGGACGAGAGTGACGATGAGAGCGGTGATGGCAAGGAGGTCGACATCGACGATATTTGAGGACCGAGTGTGCGGGTCCGCCATGCTGTCTCGGCTGTAAGCTGCGATGTTGCGTTCAATAAGTTGCGAGCGAGCACCGGGGCGGCTCAAATGCGCACCACTTGCTGGCGGGCGGACGGACGGACGGGTGGTGGTGAGGGGCTTCTGAGTTTATAAATTTGACCGCATGTCCCCTATTCACGGGTGTTATGCGTAGCCACATCTCGAGAGTTGACAAAATCACATGCTTTTCATTCCAACATCATGACCAAGAAATTCGTTTCAAATTTTGCGTCTTCATGCCCACTGTTGCCTATAGAGTTGGCAGACTCACATCCTCATACACGCTCCTATTGAAGAAGTTGTAGATCCTCCTCCCAATATCCGTGCCCACCAGGGCAGCCAACTCCCTCTCGTCCATATTCGCCAATTCGATAATGTTTTCCACCTCCAACGTCAACGTCACCACGGCCTTTTCATTCATCCCCGGAATGGCCCTCAGCATATCTTGCGTGACTTGATTAAAAGTCCTCATTTCATCCCCTACCATCGAAGGATCCAGCCCAATCTGCACCGCCTTCAGCGGATCCGGCTCCTCCTGCTGCTTTTTAAGCTCCTCAAAGATCTCCGCTGTCTGGTACGGCGACGACGACCATATGATCTTCAACCGTGGGAATGCGAGCGTGAGCATAACGATCTTAGCCTGGAGATCTGGCGCCACTGCCAACCCAGCGGCTGTCTGTGGGCCATAGAGATCGGAGAACGGCTCTAGCGTGAAGGACTTGTTTTGGTCAAACTCGATGAGCAGCATGGGGTATTTGTAGTGTTCTAGCATGGCCTCGGCCTGGTTGAACAGGCGACCATTAGCGAAGGAGCTGATGAGATCACGGACGGATTTACGCTCAATGCAGATCTGTGGTGTGAGGACATAGTCGCCGACCGTGAGCATGCAAGGCACTACGACAATACTTCGGCCGTGGAGGAGGGAGGGCAGACTGGAGCGAAACTCGCGGACGTCGACGACCACACGCGGAGGTTGAGCTACAGCGGCTAGACGCCCACCACCGGCGATACGCGTGTTGATGGTACGAAGGAAAGATTCCTGTGGGTCGAGTGCGGCGGATGTGAGCGTTATGGCCATATTTCCCCTCTCCCTAATCAGTCGAGTAAAAGCATCCTTCTCCCTTCTTACGGCTGAGAGGTAGCGTTGCTCTTCTACGCTTCCGCCATAGTACATGAAGAATACCTTGACGGTTCGATCGGTGTGGGAGGAGCGATAGACTTCTATTCTTCGGATGAAAGCAGCATCAGGCTCATACATGATGACGTAGCGCGGCTTAACTTCTTCCAAAATGTGCTCGTCCATATCGCCTTCGTACGGATGAATGACGATCAGCTCATTCATGTCGAAGAGCTCGTAGTAGTCCTCCATGTTGTCCAGTGGGTCATAGCCGATCTCTGTTTTCTGCATAGACTCGGTCTCGGTCGGCTGCAGCTCACGCATCAGACTGGCAATGTGTGCATCACGGTCTCCAGCGGTACGGATTGCGCCAATTTCTGACCGCGGAGGGCCTGAGCCTGCCGCTCCACCCCCCCTAACTCTTCGCCTCTTATTTGGTGGTGCTTTGCCCGATTTTCCACTTTGGACGCGCTGCTCGGTGCTCCCATTGATGGCTTTCTGGTTCTCCGAGAAGAGCGCTGCACTGACTTTAGAGAAGTCCCGCTTCCAAAAGAGGTAATTGCGCAGCTTTCGACGCATCATAAACTTTGCGGATGGTCCATCATCTCCGTCGTCTTCGCCAGCACCCTCTGGCCTGACATACATAGTCTGCAAGAATTCTCGCAGCTGGCGACAAGTGCCTTGATCGCCGCACATGATCAGGATAGAGCCATTCGAGCTATCTTGAGGTACTGGATTTAGGTATGCGTCTTGTTCAATCTCTTCGAGTATCTCAGCGAGCTGGGTCCATTTCGGAAACTCTTCAAGAACAGGCTCTAGAGAATCAGGCGCAGCGTTGGGATTATTAAGATCCGCGTTCGCGAGCTTTCCCGTATACACTCTACGTTTCGCAGTGGTGAAGATAGTATCCGCCGCATCGAGGAAGAGCCAAGGGGATTGATTTTGCTTCGTCGAGCCTGGGGGAGGCTGAGAAGCTGCCAGGACGGTATCGAGGTATTTGTTGAAGTCGACGGCGTCGTATGTGAGCAGAGCGTGTAGGATCGTGCGCAGGAGGGTGAGATCTCGGACGACTTGTCGCGTTTTGAAACTTGTTCGATGCCAGACGGGGTCCAATTGTCTTCTTATCATGGTGTCGAAGTTCTTGTGGAGTGCGCTATCCAGCGTCCAGTCTTCCATCTCGATGCCCGAGTTACTTTTCCTCAACTCGCTGATGCTAACCTCGACACATTCAAGCACAGCGTTTTGTATGTCCCGCATTGGTTCCGTCATCGGTACCTCCAGCTCAATGACTTCTGCCTTCTTTCTGCCTTCGAGCGACTTGGCTACTGTGACGTGGAAGCGCGGGTACAACGAAGGTTTCTGGAGAAAGAGGTTCTTCATCATGTTGGACAGCGGAGAGTAGCCCATTGTGAAGGGCTCTGGTGCATCTGAGAAAGCCTTCAGAAAGCCTGCCTTATTCTTTTGTCGGTATATGCGCAAGATGAAGGCTTCCAGTGATGTTGCCACGACCTTCTCGGCGTGCAGGACAACTACCCCAGTCACCGTCTCCGGATTCAACAGCCCCGATAGGAAATCCACGATCAGGATGCGCGATGTGATACTGAATAGGCCGCCTTGCGCGTACAGTTTCTCGCGCGTTCCTACGCTCATCAGGTCTGTATTCACCAAGCTCAACCCTCTGGCCTGTGGAGCCTGGCTGATAGCTGCATGCTCAGCCAGCGCTTCGCCAATCCAAATATTCTCGCGATCGTCGGCACCAACGAGCAGAATTAGGTTGTTCCCGGCAGCATCGTACGAGTGGAGGAGGTTGGTGACGATGCGGAGCAGGCCGAGCCCGCGGGCGATGAGGACGAGTTCATCTTCCTCCCGCAATTCCTTGAAGATGTCCTGTTGGAATTCCTGGCATCATCAGCACCATCGATGTCGAAGAAAGCAGTGTAGCACTTACGAGAGGAAGGGAAAGTTTCACCGGGGCTTTCTCATCGCTGGGCATTGGGGATAGTGGTGGTCGACGTCGTTGGAGTGGTGGGGGTGCCTTCCAGACTAGGGTGTCGCGTTTGGTGCGCGAATTCACGCTTTCAGCCACTCACTATCTCCAGCTACTACTTTACCTCTACCATCCCATTCACACCCACTTCCCACCCAGTCTGATGACAGGCTCTGCTATACACGATGTGCAACCATACCAGTAACGGGCGGACACACAATTTGTCTAGCAATATTCACCAATTCTTTAAACCTGTCCCTAGGTCCAAGCAACAAGAAGACCGAGCAGAATTGCTTCATGATCGTGTTGCTCCACACCAAGCCTTTCACCCGCCTCCATTCTGACACACACGGCAAGCAATGACTAGCTCATCGGCAATGAACCATATTGGTGCTTTATTTCCTCCTCTCGACATCACATTACATCACGGGCAGCTCCAAAACGGCGACTTAGTCTAGCCGCATTCGATCACCGGAGGAGCATCCTCCGCCTTGTCAACCATCTCCATATTCTCATCCATCTCATACTGCGACGTTCCCCTGTCAATGGAACAACCGGTGATTCTTCTTCCACGCCACTTCGGCTTTGTTTGTGTCGTTTCATTCGTTTCCCCTCCATACTGTTGTCTTGTTTCTTGTTTCATTAATATGATTTTCACAGTTCCAATCTCCCAGGTATCACCGTGCATGAGAAATCTCAACAGGGCTCTGCGTAGAGAGCACTGTGCTACTCCTAGAACGCCTATGTTGCATCTTTCGATCACAAGGTATAGTCTTCCGGTGGCACCTAATCAATATGGAGATCTTGGTTGTCTAGCCGACGGACACATTGTTCCGTCGAATCTTTTATCTTTTCCTCGATCTCAATTTCCTCTGCATTGAGTAGTCATACATAGCTGAAGAAATGGCGTAGCCCGCTGAGTATATGAAGCTCCTCTCCTCTGAAATCGTGGACTTCGGTCAGCTACTGTTGTCCTTCTTCATTGTGATATTCGTATTCTATCTGGCCCATCATGCATTTTGTTTCTGCGTTGCTCGCCGCGGTCACGGCAGGGCTAGCTGTTGCTGCTCCGGTGACGAGCAAACGAGCCACGAAGTTTAAGTGTAGGCCTCTTCAGGGAAGAACATGATGTTCAATCCAATCATCTGACACTTACCAGTCTTCGGCGTCAATGAGAGCGGTCCGGAGTTTGGGAACACAAACTTTCCCGGAGTCAAGGGCAAGGACTATGTTTGGCCTACTCAAAGCACCATTGATGTAAGTTCTTCCATTTTAGTTCCATTCCGTTCCGTTCCTATCCTATAACTATGACGCTAAAAATTCATAGCAATTCATCAGCAAGGGGTTAGTATGCCTTGGGTGCAAGGTCAATATTTTGTGACAAAGTGAATGAGGCACCACCCAGGTAGTGCCTCGCGTCTCTACACGAGATACTGATGGAGCACCTATCCCCCCCTGCACTTTATCTCTTTCTCTTTTTCCCCCTCTACACTGAATTTAAAGAACTACACTGACCTTGACCCCTTACCTCAAGTTTCAACACGTTCCGCATCAATATCATGATGGAACGCATTGTCCCCAATAAACTTGATGGTGGACTTGACTCTGCTTACTTCAAAGATCTCGACGATGTAAGAAGCCAATACAAGACTGTCGATGTCTAGTTCACTCATACTCTGACAGTCTGTCAAATATATCACCAACAAGAAGGCATATGCCATGATTGTTCCACATAATTATGGTCGCTACTACGATAAGATTGTGACCGACGTCGCTGGCATGCAAAAATTCTGGCAGACACTGGCTACTCCATATAAGGACAATCAGTACGTCATCTTCGACACCAACAACGAGTGTAAGTCTAAAGATCTCCTCTCACATAGCTTCCTTGGGTCGCTAACTAGTACAGTCCACGACATGGACCAATCCCTTGTCGTGCAACTGAACCAAGCTTCCATAAACGGGATCCGCGCTGCGGGCGCCACAAAACAATACATTCACGTTGAGGGGAACAACTGGAATGGAGCATGGACGTGGACCTCTAGCCAGAACGGCGCCACCATGGGCGCCCTCACCGACCCTAGCAACCTCATCGTATACCAGATGCATCAGTACCTTGATAGCGATGGCAGCGGCACCCATGCCGAGTGTGTCTCTGGCACAATTGGCGTGGAGCGTATTAAGGCGGCTACGGAATGGTTGAGGACGAATAAGAAGGTTGGGTTCATTGGGGAGTTTGCAGGCGGCGCGAATGCGCAGTGTCAGACTGCAATCAAGGGGATGTTGGAATACATGGGACAAAATACTGATGTTTGGCAGGGAGCGCTCTGGTGGGCGGCGGGGCCATGGTGGGCAGGTACGTTACTATACATTTCCCTGGCGTTTCGTTTCCATGTCTGGTATGATGCTAATTTTGTCATCACAGACTACATGTACAGCATCGAGCCCACCACTGGAGCGAGCTGGAACAGCTATATGAGCATTCTGCAGCAATATCAGTAGGAGCCGTTTGCTGTGAGTATCAAAGTTGGAAATAGATAGCAAGGTGTATCTCGAAACAACACGATCGCTACATTTAGCACCCACGTTCCCGTGATGTCGCGAGGATGAGACAAGTAATTATGCACGACCCAAAACAGTGCTTATATAAACTTTACACCCAGAAGTGAAGAAACAAGAGGTACTATACATAGACATGAATCTATAACCAAACAAATGCTCATTTTGTGCTCGACCTGATCTCTGCTCGCCGCTTCTCGGCCTCGGCTGCTATGGCGGCTTGCTCGTCCCGAAGTTTTTGCATTGCTGCGTCCGCACGCCGAGTCTCCATTGCCTTTAGCTCGGCCCAGACTAAGGAAATGAGCATGTAACCGATGTGAAGTGGTGAATACAAGAGGAGATGCATACTGGGTTTGTCTGATTTAGAGGCTTCCTTCAGGTTCTTGACGAACGCATCGAAGTCTGCCTGTTTCTGATCCCGCTCAGCTAGAGACCGCTTTTGTAGGTCGGGATTGTATCTCTGGGTATGGAGGTTAAAAAGTGATATTTCGTGAGGAGGTGAATGTGGATGCGCGTGCATGTAGAGCGCTCTGCATGCACGGGAATATGATTATGCATACCTTGAAAATCTCCTCTTCGCTTGGTGACACATACATAACCAGCGCAGGCCCTCCTATACAAAGTACCGCGCCGCTGCCGAAGGTCAATTCACTGTCTTCAAACATCAAGTGGAGAGAGGCGTGACCAACGCTGCCAATGCCTTCACGTAAGTCACAGCCCTGGACATCTTGGTAGGCCGAACTGCGTCTCGTCGATGGCGTAGTAAAGCTCCGTGAGTGAGCTGAGTCGGATCAATACCGGGACTGGGCGTGGTCGATGGAATTATTAACGAAAGGTGAAGTCCTAGGTTTGAACCGTCATAGATCGTCGCTTGATGGAGATTAGCGCAGATCGGGCATGCGCCACGCTGAGTCAGCACTGTGAAGACTTCAGTGTTCAAATTGGGAATTATAACTATCTTTCGAGCCTGCTAGAAGTCACAGAGTTGACTATAATAGATACTTCCACGGGATTTAGGAAGACCTTGAGAGGTCAATATCAGCATCTCGATTGTAGACTGTACTGGAAAGAATATTGCTCCATCGACTCACTCCTCAAGTCCCGTCAATGTCGCTTCACCCTGATTCCATCTCTAGCTTTGTGACCGTGTACCTTGTTCACCGTGCATTCGAAGGTAATTCCCTCCTCTGGCTTGCGGCGTCAGTGGAGAAGATACGAAGATTAGAATTATAGCTGAGTGATGTGACAGTGCACTCGTGTGTGGCGCCCCTCTAGCATCCACGATCAATCGAACCCTGGACTGATACGGACTCGTCATGAGTGTCCTCAAGCTACATGGTTATCCTTCTCCCAGTAGCTTCAAGAAGGCACGGCGGCAAGAGCGAGGCGTCGTCATATATGGTGTCTTTTTCCTCTGCTGCATGAAGGATCAACGCGGCTCTGGCGTGCATCTGATGCGAACACCAATCCATTAGTGGCCTGCATGTCTGAAACCTAACCCTACCCCATATCCTGACACCGTCGATTCTTGGGCTGCTGTTTTACTCCTTCATTTGCCCAACCTTACTGCCCCTTTCTGGCATCTTGGTGGAGATAAAGGGCCATAACGGCGGCATCCAGGTTCCAGCTTTACGAATTATACAGCCGGGAAGATTAGCGTAGTTATGTTTCTTCTTCTTCCCTGTGCGCGCCACGCCGCAGCGGCGTTGATTTGCTGAAACCAGTCCTGTCGAAGGTTTGCCGGAGGCTGACCCCAGCGTCCTATTCTGGTGCTCGTACCTCAACCTGTAGCACTTCTCGTACCCTCGTACCCTACAACCGCCCTCATCATTTCGCCCCCTCCCTGCGGAGCTGCTGGTCACCCGTACCCGTGTACTGTATCCAGCCGTTCATTAACCCTTAGACCGGCTTCGTGTGCGTCCTTGGCGTGCGACGCAGCTGACGGGGAAATCCAAAAACCTCGCCCTCGAACCTCCGCACCAGCGCGTCCAAGCTTTATAACTCATTCATTCATTATTTGTCCCCACATCCCCACTCTGCCTCTTCAGGCCAAGGCTGCTGTTAGCGCTCCTTTTTCCCTTCTCTAAAAGCGACCGTTTGGCCCACCAACACGTCGCAAGGTTTTCGATAATCGCGTTAGTGTCCTCAACGATTCGACGACGTCGCAACTCGCAAGCGCCATGGCGTACCAACAGCAGTACGATAATTACCAGCAACCGCGCCTTCAGCAAGGACAGCAACAATATTACAACCAAGTAGCCCCGCCGCAGGGACGGCAGCCAGCGGGCTACAACCAGCAATACAGCAACGAGCAGTACGATGACTATGGATACGACCAGGGACAGTACGAGCAATGGGACGACGGGTACTACGACCAGCAACAGGGAGGAGGAGCTGGCCAGCAGCAGTATCAGCAGCAGCATCAGCAGCAGCGTCAACAGACTGGATACGCCGACATGAATGGGCAGATGAGACAGCCGTCGCAGAGTCGCAGGGCGCCCCCGCAACAACAATACGCGCAAGATCAGATGTACGACGAGCAGGTTTATCAACAGCCACAAGGTCGAGATCCGCGAGCCAGGCCGATGGGACCGAACGGAGGACCTCCACAAGGCGGGATGCAGCGCGGCGATTCGCGAGGTCGCGGCGATGGACGAATGCCACAACCCCAGCAGGGACAGCCGGGACTGAGGCCAACGGGTATGGCCTCATGGAGAACTCAGCTGGCGCACAAATTACAGCACTAACTTTGCACAGGGAGAGAACGCGCTTTTATGAACCCGATTTCCCCTACTACTCTTCCTCAAGACAACCCATTCCCCTCGTTCCCCGGACAGAATGCCAAACCTCGGGCGAAGGGCGATTCACTAGACGAAGCTATGGCTATAATGAGTATTGGGCATGAGAATGATCCCCAGGGACCGCCTCAAGGACTACCGCAGAAAAGGCCGCAAGGACCGCAAGGGGCACCACAAGGCAGAGGCCGCGGAGGCATGCCGCCTCCACAGAACCGAGGACCACCGTCGGGGAGTAGAGGTGCATATGCAAATTCAGATATGCAGAGACAAGATTCAGGGCATTTTGAAGGCATTGGACGCGGCCAGCGTCTTCCACCTAGCCGAGGGCCCCCCGAACAGAGACCACCACCCGCAAATTTCGACGGTCAGCGAGGGCCGCCCCAGCGACCATATAATCCCAATTCTGTTTCCCCTCCCCCACAACCCTTCGGTCCTGGTACTCAGCGGGCGATGACGATGCCACAGAACATGCCCGGTGCGGCGAACGCAAGAGGTATGAATCTTCAGCAACAGCCGCAGCAGTGGGCAGAACCAGGCCCCGTAGCTGGCTATCATGGGCCTGAGTCACCTTCCTATATACCCCCTCGACCCACAACCGCTGGCGGAACGAAACCAGATAACTATGGCCGCCCGCAACAGTTTGAACAGAGACCTCCCATGCCGTATGCACCCCCTACCCAGCAACAGCAATACCAAGACGATGGCCGGGTAGATTTAGATAATGTATATGATGATTACTACGGTGGAGAGACTATGGACAGGAAAAGCAAGGCGTCCTCGATAGACATGCCCAACTTCGATGCCATTCCTGATACAGGCGGTAGGCATCGCAGAGGCTTCTCGATAGAGAACCATCTATCGCCTACTGAACCTAGTCCGCCTATGCAAGGATTTGCTCCACCGGCTGGTCCGGAAGCTCAAAATGGTAATTTCCGTCAGCAGTCATTGAAGAGCCGGTCTCAACCAGATTTGCACGGACAGTATGTACGAGGGAACGGGGTCTACGAAATGGCCGGTGACGCTCCCGCTGTCCCCTCTCTCCCAATGACGAATGGCCAATCCGTCCCCAATGGATTGCCGAATGGTCCTCGGGGTAGAGGAGCGCCCCCAAGGGGAATGACAATGGATAGCGCACCTATTCGAGGACCTCCCAATCAAGGTTATGGCCCAGGGCAGCCTCAGAATTTTGATCCTAGGTATCGGCAAAACCCTCCAATGCACAGAGGATACTCGGACGAGACTACATATTCTGAGCCACCGCCAAACACAATGAGAAATGTGCCCCCTATGGTTCCAGGGAACCAAATCCATCGTCCGGGAACAGCAGCACCTGCTCCTAGTCGAATGCTAAGCGATCCTGTTCGTCGACCAGGCACCACACAACCACAACCCATGAATCCTGATACTCTTCCAGCACACCCAGTTCCGGTAAGACCGGGTCTGATGCAACAGCAACAACAGGATCAAACACCTCCGGCTGCAAGGCCGCCGCCTGTGAGACAGTACCACACAGATCCAACCCCCGTTGGATATGAAAACCAGCAAGCGTCTTCTGTAGCACCCCAGAGACCTGTTTCGGTCGTGCATCCAGTCACGCACGATGAACTCAATCGCCTTCGAAATACTTGGAAGGCTAACCCCTCGGACAGTGTAACCGGTCTGCTCCTCGCGAAGAAATTAGTGGAGGCCGCAACAGTTCTTGCAGATGAAGGTGGAACAGCCGATACAAGGACTCGGAACAAGAATCGGGAAAAGTTCATAATGGAAGCTCACAAGACCGTCAAGAAGCTCGTTTCTGGAGGCTCTGCCGAAGCTATGTTTTATCTGGCCGATTGCTATGGCCAAGGTCTTCTTGGACTACAAGTTGATACTAAAGAGGCATTTTCTTTGTATCAGTCAGCGGCCAAAGCAGGCCATGCAGCAAGCGCTTACAGAACAGCCGTATGCTGTGAAATGGGCCATGAAGAAGGCGGCGGAACGAAGAAAGACCCTTTGAAAGCAGTGCAATGGTACCGTCGCGCTGCCGCTTTAGGTGATACACCTGCAATGTACAAGGTGGGCATGATTCTTCTGAAGGGTCTTCTTGGGCAACAAAAGAACCTTGGCGAAGCAATCAACATGCTCAAGCGAGCCGCCGACCGTGCTGACGAGGCCAATCCTCATGCTCTTCACGAGCTCGCACTGTTGTACGAAGCACAGACCGGCAACGAAAGGATCATCAGAGACGAGCCATACGCATTTTCGCTTTTCAAGCAGGCCGCCGAACTCGGCTACAAGTTCTCGCAATTCCGAATGGGACAGGCTTACGAGTATGGTCTTCTGGGCTGCCAGATCGACGCAAGGACAAGTCTGGCCTGGTACACGCGAGCGGCGGCGCAAGAGGAGCATCAGAGTGAGCTTGCACTGTCAGGGTGGTACTTGACCGGCAGTGCAGGCATCCTCGAACAGAGCGATACCGAGGCATACCTTTGGGCGCGCAAGGCCGCGTGTGCGGAGCCTCCTCTCCCGAAGGCCCTATTTGCAATGGGCTATTTCACAGAAGTGGGCATTGGCTGTCCGAGGAGTTTGGAGGAGGCGAAGAGGTGGTATGGAAGGGCTGCTGGTGAGTTTCATACATGCCACAACTTGTGCGTTACACGGCATGCTAACTGAGTTTAAGCATATAAATTCCCCAAGGCGCAGGAGCGGCTCGAAGAGTTGAAGAAAGGTGGTGCAAAGGTGCAGATGAAACGCGAGAGGCTGAGCAGAAGCAACCAAAAAGCGCACGAGGAGAACTGTACGGTCATGTAACGCTTCCTGTCGTGGTATAGTTCAATGTCGTTTGGCTGCATCGGTTGGGTCTGGTATTTATGTCCACGGTTCAGCGTTCCTCTGCATTGTTCTGGCGTTTTGCATATCACTTATTGTAGGGTTTGACACTGGCGTTCAAAATTCTGGTCCTCTATGGCTGTATGAATAGCATAGATTATGTGTGGGTCATGCAGGTGACTGGGAGCTCAGTCCTATTTTCGGTTATACTGAGCTGAATGCAAGACATTCCTCTTTCATATGGTGGCCTTTGTGTGAGTTTGTTCATGCTGTTTGTCTGAGCAAGTATATCAGCAGCCTAGCGATTCGCACGCTACAAAACCTAAAGGTTCATGTTCTCCTACTAGATCTAAGCAAGTTCAAAACTTTGCACCTTAGATGTGAGTCTCCTTTTCCAGTTCAACGAGGCTGATTGAAGCTGCACCCCTAGTCTCGGAATTCGGTAAACGTACAGCATTATAGGGCATATGTTGAGGATACGAATAAACCCGTTTTGGAAATTGCAAGCTGAGACATGCGCGCTGACCCGAAAGCCCCAGGCCAAATGTCCAAAACGTGATTCCGATCCCTAAACCGACCATGCTTCTCCTCATAAATACCCCTTCGTCCATATGCCAAGAGACCGTTGTCAAAATCCGCAAATCGAGCTTTGTGCATGCATATGCCAAGTGTCATGGGTATACCGTAATTCAGCCCGACCATTTTCTTTTTCCGTAAACGCCTCCACCAATTCCAAATCGAAAATCCAATCCAATTTCAAATACAACCAAACCATCATGAGAAAAAACAGAGAGAGAGTGTGTGTACAGATCAAAAAGAAAACTGTCCATCACTAGTTGACCAACGGAGCGCAGCCCAAGTATTCAGCAAGCATATGTATGTACTGTTCCGAAGCTGATGGAGCGAACTGTTGGGATCTACCTAGCAGCTGAGCTTAGGCAGCAGGGTGGGTTGCCGGAGGTGGGTGTGAAAATACGTTGGGTTTGTGTGGAAGCGGGTGAGATGGTCCAGTTGGAGATTGAACACTGAAGCGTCGATTTGGGCCCATGTGCTGCTGCGGAGGCGGGGCTTGAGATGTATTAGAGTGTTGTTGTTGGGTTGCTCCGGTTGTAGTAAGGATGCTGAAGCGCATGCTTGTGTCTATCTGCTGCTGCTTCTGTTGACGGCATTGCTGCTGCAGGTCCATTGGTTGTAGCTGCCATTGCTGTATCTTGCGTTGTGTCGACGTTGGATTCATGCTTTGAATCCCCCCTGCCTGGGTGATCTGGGTCATGGAGCCAATTCGCCGAGGACCCTGGTTACCGGGGAACATCGCCATCTGGGGAGAAGCAGCCTGGTTCGGACCATTGAAGACTTGGCCTGAACTGTGCGTGTGGGCTATGTTATTAGACTGCATGGTCGGCGATGGTTGGGGCGAAATCAGCGGAGGGCCGAAGCGACCACCTTGTACAACTTGAGTGTTTGACTTCATGATTGCGGTCAGCATGGCAACGCTCTTGTCGTTGCAACGCTTCTCCGCAAATTTCTTCGAGTTCTCAGTGTTGAGGCCAATGTCTTGCTTCAGTTGTTGAAGCTGCTGTTTGGTAGAGCTTTCGGCGTTGATGATCTTAGTTTCGAGGTCGAATTTCATGTTGTCGAGCTTCTGCGTTATCATCCTGGGGATGTCATTCTTAAGACTCTCGAAGTTGCGGCGGAGATTTCGAGTGTCCAACTCAATATCCTCGCGCTTGATCCGCTCCGTGGTGAACTGGTATCGGAGTTCGCCGACCATGGTGTTGACCTCTGCGTCTGAGACGGGAACGAAGTCCCCAGGCTCCGTGGTTGCGATGTGGCATGAACCGGTCCCAGGTCTCGCACGTTCGCTTTCGTCGACACGATCCTTAAGCACGTTGAGCTGAGCTTGTATGCCCTGCTTGACAGCATCAAGCTCTGCTATTGCGGACGCTCCCGCAGCCTTGAATACTTCCGCACACCTTGCAGTACCATCTCTATGAAACGCCTCCGCCATGCTATCGAGGCTTTGCTGCATGTTGAGTTCGACAGCTTTGATCTTGTTTTCAAAGTTGTCCTGTACGGCCTGCTTAACATCGTCGAGGCGTTTCTCACTGAGAGAGCCAGAACCTTGGGTATTGGTGGAGAGTAATGAAATGGAATTTTCTACTTCAGTCGCTATTCTGGTCTCCAAGGTCTTGTTTGACGCAATTAGATCTTTCAAGGATGTTTGAAGGCGTACAGTGTCCGCCTTTATCTCATTCACGGTATCTGTACGAACGAAGCCTTCCAAACGGCTTTGCAGTTGCTCATCCATGTCAGGAGCTCGAGGTAGGTCTTCCAGTTTTCGCATGCGTGTATCGAAAGTATCAGCTCTGGTAAATTGTCGGTTCAGATCTGTACGAAATTCGTTGTAGTGGCGGTCCATGCGCTGTTCAACGCGCACAAGCTTCTTGTATTGTGTATTTGCAGTGTCGCCAGATATCTCTTTTGGAGCCGATTCGAGTGCGGAAATCCTTGCATCCATGGCAGCTCTCATTTCATCGAACCGGCGATCGAAGTCTTCTTTGTTCTTCTTGACTTGCTCTTGAAAGGAAGACTCAAGTGCCGAAAGCTTTGCATCTGTACTGGCTGTTAACCCGCTGAAGCGCCGTTCACATTCGCTCTTATTGTCTTTGAACTGCTGCCTAAGTGCTGCGTTGTTGCTCACTATACCCCGGTAATTCTTATCCAAGACCTGTACAGCCTTTTCTAATTCATCAAGTCGACCCTTGAGTGCTTCCAAGTTGTTCCGTGTGTTGTCAGTGGCGACGCCGATTTCTTTGACCTTGGAATACTTCGTGGTAAGGTCGACCAATTTATTGGCAGGGCCGTCTAGGGAGGGATTGATTGGATGTTCTCGACTGGCCTTCTCCAGACCTTCGC
Organism: Beverwykella pulmonaria; assembly: GCA_001599595.1. Taxonomy (NCBI): domain Eukaryota; kingdom Fungi; phylum Ascomycota; class Dothideomycetes; order Pleosporales; family Melanommataceae; genus Beverwykella; species Beverwykella pulmonaria. The sequence goes on from BCHH01000002.1 coordinate 3,787,164, forward strand.
TGGCCCAGTTGATTGTGGCGTCTGTGGTCCTCATTGATTTCTCGTGCATCTTCTCGTATTGTGCCTTCAGCTTGTCAAAGTCCCGAGAAATCGAGGCAAACTTCCCCATCGGTATTTCTGCATTCATACGGTAAACGCTCTTCTGGAGAGATGCACATTGGAATTGGAAATCTTGCAGTTTTCTGATCGCGTTCTTCACCTTTGTGACATCATCCATGAGGTGATGAACAACGGACTTACGGGCGCTACCTTCAGCGATGAACCGAATGTCGTCACGGAGTGGATCCAGTGACGTTTTGATGTTGTTGATGACCTTGGTCTCAATATCGATGAGTCGCTTGTTTACTCGAAGCGTCTCGTCTCCAATCCGCTTCTTCAAGTCTGCTTTCACTAGTGTCTGTACGTCGACCAACCGACTATGATGCGTGTCCAGATGACCAATTTTGAGTAGCTTCTCCTTCAAAGTCTTATCAAGGCCATCGACCTTCTCCCGCAGCCGACAGACGTCGTCAAACAGCTCGGTGTATCGGGTCTCTAACTCATCAATCCTCGGTCCATAGCCAGTCGTTTGTCCAATACCATCAAACACCCTGTCAATCATGCTGTCGAGCTGCAATTCTTGTTAACACAGAACAGAGGGCAGCAGAGGGTAGACGCACAGATCGACATGCCTGGACCTTCAAGGCCTGTATATCATCCCGATCTGCGATGGAGGTCCGGGAATGGTGTGATGCCACATCTGTGAAATCCAGCGCCTGCCGCTTAGCAAAGGTAGTGGTAGTCTCGGAATCGTCACTCTGTTTTCGTTTCTGTCCTTTCATGCCGACCACAGGACCCATTTCCGCCAGCTCTGATGGAAGCGCCATAGGTTCGGAAGGAAATATTGTACCTTGTGGAGTCGTGAAGGGTAGACAAGTAGAGACGTACGAAATTCCCTTGCAGTAAGCTTTCTGGTTCGTCCTTTGCTGCAACGTGACAAACTCTGGCTCTCGCTACCATCCGCGATAGGTGTCCAGTCGAAATCACTGTCGGTATCGTCTGCTATGAGGGCCTGGGCGAGATTGATTGAAGCACAGTTCCTCTTTGGCCCAGAAGTATCGTCTAAGGTGGAGACGTTATCGTTGCGGGCGGTACTACGGATAACTATAGCTCAAATTTTGTGTTTCTTCGTCGCCGATGGGACAGATATCATGCTGTTGAGCGGATCTTGCAATTGAGTACACTTCACGGCTTCAACGCGAGGTTGGGATGTGTCAGTGAGTGAGGTGACTTGGTGTCGAAAGAACAAGACCTTAAGAGAGAGGAAAGGAAAGAGCAGGTGAAGGAGAATCGACTGAGGAAAGAACCACAGTCTGCCGCTTCCCCTTGTACCCTGCCAAGCCCAGAATAGTGGCACAGTGACCAACTTTTAAACACAAAGGCTTCTAACCAGGTCCTGCAATTGGTTCGAGGATCTAGTTCGCGGTTGGCTGCCTACACAGTTGCTGGGGCGCGCACAAGATCGACCCTCCGCCAAAGACATTCTTGTCAATAGCCGGACACCCTATCGCGTGTCGGATCCTCAGACATGGCAGAACTCCGACTTTCGCGTCACCGGGACTTTCGTCATGTCGTTTGATTTGTTGCGGGGAAGCACTGCTGCGCCGTTTGCAAGGGGCCTAGAACGGGAGAGGTTTGCAGTGCCGCATAGACGCGTCCCACGCTACCATTTGCACGGCCGGAGGGCACGAATAGGAGCGTGCAGGAGACGGGTGGTACGGCACTGTTGGTGGATGGTACAAGTCTAGGGCCGAATGTTGGGAGATCTGAGCCGTGTATCAACTGTTCACGTGAGCACGCGATGACACTACGGCCTGGCAACCACCTTAGGATTCGAGCTCGCTGTCCACCCGTATCGCGGGAGATGCCGGATGCCCCTCCGCATGTCAAACCACGGCTCTGCACGCCGCCTTGCCACCAACGTATTCTTTGCTGACGAGTGATGTTTGGAAAGCACACAGCCTCGTTATATCCGCCATACCACCAACCGTTTATCTCATTAATCAGACCCTCGCGGAGAATCCTGACTTCCGGTCTGCCACCCCTGCAGCACCCTTCTTAGCGCCGCTAGCGCGCCGCTAAGAACTCCTCCAAACTCCTCAGCCAATCACAGGTCTAGAATAAACCCAAGAAACTCCTGCAAACTCCTAGGCCAATAAGAGCGCAGGGATGGGACCGGAGCCAGATTCTCCACGAGGGTCTGAGGTAATTTGGTAGTGGCTTGTTAGCAACTCTGATTCTACACTAAAGGGGAAACATACACACTTACACCCTCTATCTCTAACACTAAAACAGCATTTAACCACGCAAAATTAGCACTAAACGATAGCGATTATTTAATACTATCTGTTTGATTTGCGATGTCTCTGTCTCCCGCCCTCCTTCACCTCCCTAGCGGCCCCAAACAAGCCTCATCTACTACACTAGCAAGCCCCTTCACAAGCCCTCCGCCATTATTTTTTGACAACATTAACCTTTCCTCAAGTCCCCTTAGTGTGCTAGAAGATAGTAGTGGTGACTCTGAGTCAAGCGATCCCTTTAGGGACGTTGCACTGCCTGATGAAGCACTTCTCGCCACCATAGACGAACTAGATGCTAACAAGGACGACACTAAGAGGGACGACACCGCTATCCTGCCTAATATATTGCACCCTCCTTCCTAGGACGCGCGCTCCTGTGCGCGCGTTCGCCAGGCGCGCACCTCTAAGGTAAAATTAGACCTTATGGTTAATGCACTGTGACGTACAAAGTGGACGTTTAAGGAATTCTTAGAGGCGTGGGCTAAGGACAATAATAAGCTGGAGGTGCGCGTTAGTCACAAGAGCTATGGCAGGCAGAAATTGCGGCGCCAGATTCTGGAAGAAACATTTGAGTTGTTCCGCTCCTGTAGTGTTATATCAGACGTAAACATTACGCGTGCCTGTGCTGGCGAGTTAGATTAGTTGCGAAAAGAGCCTTTGTTTGGGATGTTTAATGAGCGTGTGGATGCAGAGAGTATTGACTTTAGCGCTGGCATTGAGTCTATACAGCGTGTTGCCCCCAAATGGCACGCGCTTCTCTGTTATGTTATAAGCAATCCTTGTGCAGGCTACAGGAGTTACRGGGCYAGGAATGTCYACAGTGCGCTCCACYAGAAGATGTTTGCGGTTACTAGTATAGTGTGCYATTYAAGGACTAAGATGAGGTCAAACTTTCTRGCGTCTTCTCTTGATCTATACCTTTTAGGTACRAGTACGCACTGTAAGGTTATAGAGGTGCTTGCTRGATTTRGCTTGTGTTATACATACCACAGCGCAAACAGCCTTATGCGCAAGCTCTCTGCAGAGGCAGAAGTACGTCCTTAATTGTAATCTCTACATTCTCTTCTATTAGTATTTGTACGTTGCTAACCTACAGTAGAAACATCTACGCACTCTTGCCTTCCACCCACAAACAAAGAATGTATAGGATAATTTAAACGCAAAGGCAGCTGTTCACTACAAGGACGCAGGGCACAAGCAGGGTTGGCTAGATATAACAAACGCGTTAATCTGTATAGACGAGGAGATGCCAGCGTCTGGATTGGTGCAGTTAATGCATAATCCTACTGTGCCACTTAGCTTGGACGACATAGTATTTAGTGATGGCCTTGTGGGAGGTCAGATTGACGTCAACATAACCTATAGTCTCATCTCTAACGCTGTCCGCCAAATCCATCCTGTTGCTGTTAATGCTGTCTTCTCCAGATCTAACAAAGCTAGATACCTAGTGTTTCTAACGATAGAGTGCCTTACACCTTAGACAACTAAGTTCTAGCAGTATGCTGCTGTATTTAAGAATAAGGGCACTATTAAGGGGACGTATAAGGTGCAGGATGATATTTATCTGTGGCAGCTTGGTCTCTGGGCACCAGATAACCCAACATTGGATAAGCCTGACAACTTTAAGGCGCGCTTATTTCTTGCACATGGCGACCAACTTACTGCTTATTACATACAAACTACTAAGGCTAAGCAGGTGCGTGCAGCTTGACCATATAACAAGCGGGACTGGCTACTTGGGCTTCTGGCGTGGTTTCACATACAGATGAATCTCTTGTTTACAATCGTCCGCACCCACTTTAACGCATCTCCGCCGTGCCCTGGCAGCTAACATACTATACTCCACGACGTTACTATGTGGGGCCGCAGTCAAACCACACGAGATAGTGCAAAGTACCACCTAATAGAGCCTATTGTAGCGCAAGGTTTTACGTCTTGTGTTGTTGGTCTATTTTACGCCGCAATAAGACGCCAGGGCCTGTTCTGCGCGTTAACTCAGCTCGCTGTCTCTACTAAGTAGTTGGAGGACGTCGCAGAGCTTGTTTAGTCCCTAACACCTAACCAGTTCCTGGATATTATAGGCAATGTACAACAGGTTGCCTTCACACATTCCGCTTGGGTGTCTAATACACTAGATGTTGAGTTCTGTACTATGTGCAGGTATCTCTAGGAAGTTAAGATCTTCTTAACAGTGCGTCATGCTGTTAAGTTTGGTGACATTGGTTTACTGCAACGTCTTGTAGATCCACTTATTGTGCTGTTCTTTAGTGCAGGACAGCATAATTATGGGCGTGAGATGTTATTTTATAGGTGGAATCTAACAAGTGTAAACACCCCTAAGCTACAGAGGAGTATACTTGCAACTAGGCTAGTAAATTAGAAGGGGCTCCTGTCTACCTTTAAGCTAATTGACCTTCACATGGAGCATCTTAATCTTGCGTCTAAGATTAATATTAAGATAAACAAGAACTCTACCCACGACGCTAAGGAGACATTTAAACACTAGTGTTTGTGCAGCACCTGGCTCTGCTTACTGCGCTCACAGTTAGAGGGCTACTTTGGAGAGGACATGTTAGACAAGCACACTTCTAGTATTGCAGTGGCTGACATGTATCTTCTTGCCTGCACACTACTTAATAACGACCTCTTAGAGCCTCATAAGTCCGACCAGCTACGCAACTACGCGATGTATAATTTACTCAACATCCAAAAAGAGGGTACTGTTTTGTTAGAGGAGAAGGTTACGCAGTTCAACCAACAGCATGTCCGTACCCCTGGCCAAATTCAGTTCTACCCTCTAGCTGCACAAGACAGCTCCAACTTTACTAGTTTTGATAATATCTAGGACTACGCTGATGCTATATTAGATGAGCTCTATGGTATACTTAACCCTACAGTTTCTATTGAGACTATAGATCTTACCTAATCCTTAGCCTCTTATTGGTCTAGGAGTTTGCAGGAGTTTGTAGCATAGCCAAGTCCTGCGTAGAACAAATGTTGAACCCAAGACTAATAGGCTCTTATTGGCCCAGGAGTTTGCAGGAGTTTGTAGCATAGCCAAGTCCTGTGCAGAACAAATGTCAAACCTAAGACTAATAGCCTCTTATTAGCCTAGGAGTTTGCAGGAGTTTGTAGCATGGCCAAGTCCCGCGTAGAACAAATGTTGAACCTGAGACTAATAGCCTCTCACTAGCCCAGGAGTTTGCAGGAGTTTGTAGCATGGCTGAGTCCCGTGCAGAACAAATGTTAAACCTAAGACTAATAGCCTCTTATTGGCCTAGGAGTTTGTAGGAGTTTGTAGCATGGCTGAGTCCTGTGCAGAACAAATGTCAAACCTAAGACCAATAACTCTCCCTTAGCAGTAACTGTAAAAGCTACTGTTAGTGGAAAGGAATTTGCGTACTGCTTTAGCTCTGCCAACTACTAGATAGAGTAGTGACAGGTTCATAGCCAGCGCCCCGTACAGGCAGCAGGTTCCGTCTTCGCCAGCTATCTGGGCTCAACCAATAGAGCAGCTTATACCAGATCTTACATGGTGCTCGCCAATAGAGCCGTCTGTAACCATGCGTCTTTGTCAAAAGAAGGTAAAGGGTAGAAACTTTACACAGATCAAGCCACCCTGAACGCCAGACCCTAATAACAACAGTTAGAACTTGCTGCGTTGACAGACTCTAAACCACAATACTCTACTCTCCGCTAGCTAGTACGTTAGACAGAAGAGCTGTAGCCCTAACATACACTTATGCTCTCCCTATCGCTCAAAGCCACAACTAAGCAAAGAGGAAGGGGTTGTAGCTAAGATGGTGTAACTTCCAAGAGGTGACAAGTCTCAAGGTCGCAAGCTTCGACGACGTACTAACCGCGAATCAACAACTCAGCATCTGGGAACCACTCCGGACGAGGGACTAGACGCTGCTGGACGAGGCAGGAGAACCGCAGGAGATGAGCGAGGCGGCGCGGGTACTCCTTGTGACTTGCGTGTGGAGAGGGAGCACTTGACAGTGTCCATCCGACAACGCGCGCAGATAGAGCCCGGGTTCTTCACCTGCTTTGCTCCGTCACTGCTGTATATCCAACACTCGTACCCGCTGGAACCGTTTCCAGCCTGACAGTGGCTGCAACGCTGATTATTACTCAGCTTCACCCCAAGGTCYGTCTCCATGATGCGACYAATATGGTCAAACACCTTCTTCCTATTAGGCTTYGCGGCATGGTACTCCRATTCAGACYGATACRACCACACGTTGGAGTGCTRGTGTACGTAGTGGTCACTRGACTTTTTGCCCTGAGGGTCCCAAGTCCAAGCCACGCGATCTTCYGGACYATGTGCAACCTRAGCTCTYGCAAAGACTGCCYRCRAAGGGTTGCCCACRACAGCAGGCGGAGACGGCAGGGTGGTAGCGTCCTTGCTGTATAAAGGTTAGCATTTGTAGATGTAAGGGAGAGAGCAACACTTGCTAATTGTCGTTGAAAGACGGGCCATCTATCTCTTTGTTACTAACGCTACCACTGCAACCCAAGTCTACAGATAGTTCTTGGGGGAACGCATCTAAGCTGGGAACGCGCACAAGCAGCTCCCCAAATGCCTTATTATTAGATAAGTCAACTTCAAAGGTCGCGCGAGGTGTCTCTCAACAACCACGCTCAACCTTCTTGGCTGGCCTCTGTCTAATGACTTGAAACCTATCCCTCCGCGCACCATATTAGCGCACCTAAACCTTTACAGGCGGGCACGGCTGAGTCACACCCCCATGCTGTAAGGCATGGAATTGGATAGTACGGGCAGAAGCAAGGATCTCGTCCTCTGTCTAACAGACGTTAGATCAGTACTAGAGAGCAAAGATTGCAGGTAGAGTATTTAAAGGCATCTTTGTAGTATTGTGGTGTTTCTATGCAGAGCAGACAAGCAGGGAGTTCACTATTATATATGGCTATTACGCGGAGCGCTAGTGTAGACGCTGAGTTGTGGTGATAGTAATAGTAATGTAGGTTCCCTTCATTTGGACTCGCGCTAACTACTTCTAGAGCCTCCCAGAAACTCCTGCAAACTCCTAGGCCAATAAGAGGCCAGGGATTTAGCATATATAGCAATGCACGAAGACAGAAGGATGGTAGTGATGGTAATAGTGATAGTTCCTTTCATCTTGGACACGCGCTAACTACTCCTAGAACCTCCTAGAAACTCCTGCAAACTCCTAGGCCAATAGGAGGCTATAGATTATACCYAAGACAATATCTTGCATACGGCATAACGCAAGGAGATGCAATTGTACGGTATAGTTTGCTATATCTTAAAGTATCCACGCGCTTTTTCAGTTGGCTTCTGTTCCCAACCTGTACGTGTAGTAGCAGCAAACAACAGTGGTCTTGTTACGTTTGCGTCTAGCTGCGCTAAAGGCACCCAAGATAGCGTTGCAGGTGGTGTACTAGCAATCTCTCTAGTAAACCGACGGCGTTTACTCAACCTCACAGGCGTAGCCGTGCTTGCTAGTATCAACATGGACGGTGTAACTAGCAATGCTGTTGGACTGTCGACGTCGCGCTCAGGAGTAGAGATCACACGGTCTACGATAGTGTCAGGCGAAGCAGCTACAGCAGCCGCGGTTGACATTATTGTACTGGCCAGATTGGCAAACCTCCTTTTAGCAACCTCCCTGGCCAAGTGGTTGTCTTGATTCTTAATTACAGTTGCGCGGTCTGCCCCCAGCGCAGTTATGGGCCCGTCTAACAAATGCGCCACCAGACGCTCCTGTCTACTCGCACCTATAGCGAGTTTATATGCATCATGTTTAGAGCGAGCAGCCACAAGTATATCTGGCATTGCGGACACCAACGCGCTGCCATAAGACTCAATCCGCGACCACTCTAAGAGCTGCGGTGCTAGCTCTAGCTATTGTTCCATTAACAGCACAGTATCACTAACTATCTTAGATCCACATGCGGCGCTTAGAGCATATTGTAGCTTAGTACTTATAAAGGCAGCAGCTGGCACTAGATATCTCCAAAATGTACTTGAACACAGCAACGCCGCCTGGGTAGTGGCCCACTCCTCAATGTGCACAAAGGCAAAGTACAGCAGCGTACCCTTGCGCGGACGGGATGGTGGTTTGATGGCTGGCGGCAGATCCAACGGCAACGGCAAGAGTGATGGATTACAGCGAGAGCAACATTCATCTCTAGGAACAGACATTTGTTCACCAGGCGGCAGTTTGTACTCTCCCAGGCAGCGTAAGAACTCCTCCTGATGGCACACCCCATTCACCATCCTAAACCACACCGCGTCTACCGACTCTTGGGCTGATTGATCTGACTTAGTCCAGGGTTTGCGGCCTTGTAAGTCTCTGCGAGTGCGCACACATGCGTTGGCATCAGAGGCAACACTCTTAGCCTCGCTCCCATCTACTATTAGAGTTTGACTACCCAAAGGCTCCTAAGTGGATGGCTCCGCAGCAGTGTCGCCTGGCGTCATGTCACATACTATAGAGGCAGGCGTGTGACTCTCCGCCAACCAACTCTTGTTAAGACGCCGCAATTGATTAGGCAGCTGATTTTTCATACGCCGCGCTGGATGGGAAAGTGGTGAGGCCGTGGTTGGCAGTGTAGCTACCTGAACCTCAACAGCTAAGTAGCCTTTAAAGTCAAACATCCAATACAGGAGAAAGATGTAGGCGGAGCTTCTAGCACTAGCTAATCTACCACCACGACCTAGGCGCTGCCACATGTCTGCGATGCTTATAGTGATTGGGAAGCGCCAGCACACAACGCGCTGGATGTTAGGAATATTAATGCCCATGCCAAGAGACGTGGTTGCAAACATGACGCGGATCATAGATAATAGGAGCTTGAATTCAGCGTAGCGCTGTTGTTGATTGAAGTCCAATACATGCGAGGTAAAGACCTCCACAACATTAAGCACGCAGCGCGCGCCATCCAAAGGATCCAACGTATACCAACTATGAGCTGGGAGACCTGCTGTCTTAGCAACCAATGCGCGACAACACCAATCTGCGGCAGTCTGGAGGCTCATCCAACTGTTAATGAAGACGACAGTCTTAGGCACACCCTCTAGAGTTGCAGACTGGACACCACTGTCTACATCTAACATCGCGCCATTAATAAGGAAGTGCAATGGATCCTAGTCTAACATCTTCCCCTTTGGGATGGGGATGACTGCAATTAATACATCTGGGCAATTAATTGATGTCTGGATGACCTCTGTCTTGTACATACTATACCTAAGTGGCCTAAATCTAGTGGACTTGAGCACCCTTAACTTAGTCTCTTTGTTAACTGTAGCCAAGCAGCCAAACTAGACAATGTCCCAGCGCAATATTGTATGCAGTTCACCAAGGAGTGTAAACGCAGGCTGGAAGTCCTTCCACTGTTGGACTAGATAACACTCATTAATAGCTACTAGTCCAATCCGCGATTGTAGCTTAGGGCTCTTTAATGCGGCACAGAAGGACCTACTTAACGCCTGCTCAGGCCCAAGCAGAACATAAGTGTACTTGCCAGCAGCAATACTACCCAACAGGGCCTTTGTTTTAGTGCGAGTCTTTGCATTTAGGAGACAAGGATTAGTACCTAGTATACTGCGGATGTCGCAAAGCTGTTTGTCGCCTAGCTTGTTAAGTAGGATTAACTGCAACGTAATCTTTTGAGTTAACACAGTAAAGGCATGAAAGATAATACTCTTCCCAAACCCAGTCCGTGCAATTAAGAACGTATCACTACATCCAAATATAAGCTGCTAGAGCGTTTGAACCTGCTCTAGGCAGGGTCTGCAGGCAGGGGAACCATCAGCCATGCCACATGCTAGTATCCGCGTTAGACACACCGCAATAACCTCCTCTTAAAAGTCCACATATTTAAACGCCCTGGCCCGCTCAACAACCATTAGAAGATCCTCTATTTTTATATGTGGAACACTACAAACCCACTCGCTCAATGTCTAATCTATAAAGAGACGCTCCTCTAGCCTAGGTACACGTGGATTTTGGTGGCGCCAGTGCTAGATAGTACGCTTATCACCTCTACTTGTCTTCCCACTTTTCCTCCTTGTCAGCGTCACAGTTGTTGTATTCCACGCCGCTTGCGCGGGCGCCTGCCGTGCGCCATGCTGCGTCAACCTGCCGCCTTGTCTACCCTTCCAAGGAGCTATGATTGGCCCAGGAGTTTCTAGGAGTTTCTAGGGCTTATATCTGTGGCCTCTAATTGGCCTAGGAGTTTGTAGGAGTTTTGTAGTGCAGGTCTAGCTAATAACAAAGTTGAAGAGGGCAGACACAGTTCTGTAAGATAGGAATCTGGTGACGCAATTTTAACCCAACAACACAAGCAGGGAATAACACTGGACAGTACGGCGCAATATCCAACTCAGCAAGTGCGATAGGGGTTAGATGGAGGCTGTGCGACAACGTAGTGCGTGGTTGTCGCGTGGTCTGGATATGCAGGCGATGGACTAAGGATGTGCGATCTAGCAGCGACAGGTGTAAATGTAACAGAGTAAGCTTAGGAGGCGCTTTAGGACAGGCGTATAACCTAGCGGAGCAGGTTACAGTGTATTATCTTGGTGTGGGTGGGGTGTATTAAGTCACTGTTAGTCGTGATTCCACAAAACGTGACTTGCGAAAACAAGTCACTACACGGCGCCGTGTATCTCTATGTTATACAGACGTTAGTTAGGCATTAAAATGACATCAATCAACGCAGAATTACCTGTTCTATTTTTTGCATCGCGCCTTTAAATGACCAAGGGCGCAGGCAAACTCATAGGTGGGCTCAAAGTCAAATATTGCAATTGACAAATCTAAGTTGCTAACAAACGACTACCAAATTACCTCAGACGCTCCGCAGAGAATTTTCCATTGATTACATAATCGGCCTCTGATTGGCCCTGGAGTTCCCTGGAGTTTCTTAGGTCTCTGATTGGCCTAGGAGTTCCCAGAAGTTCAAGGCGAGCCTTAGCGAGCCTTAGCGCCGCGCTAGGAAAATCCTCTGTGGAGCGTCTGATTAATGAGATAACCAACCGTAGCACAAACACCCCTAGATTGCTTCCCCGGTCCGTGCGCGCTGCACCTCGTAAGGCGAGACAGTCACACAGCGCCGCGCCCCCACTGTAAATCCAAATGCGGCGACTTGTAGAAGCTTGCAGATGTCAATATGTGAATGGTCAAGCGGCTGGCGCCACATCTACACCCTCGGCCATGAATGGCCTGAGGCAGGCTTGCGGAGAGGAAGGAAAGGAAAGGAAATCAAAACATTATGAGTGGTATTTCATAGGTGGCCTGTTGGTTGGAAATAGGAGGTAAAGGGTAAGAGAAATGGGAAAGAACAACGCAGTGCAGTCCGAAAAGCCCGAAGAGTGTGGGGAGAAGGCTCAGAAAGGAAGATGTGAATGTGCACAAGCGAGACAAGAGGTAGGTACCTTACGAGTGGGATGGTACTGGAGAGATGGTGCTGTGCCCACAGACTGCGACCATCCTCTCCGTGTCTTTCACATGAAGAGGTGCACTTCAGGGATAAAGGCGAGTCTGAAGCTTATGAACGAGCGGAGTAGGCCGACGATACCCCAAGTCTGCGAAGTGTTGCATATCGCCGGTCCGTAGACTCCACAACGAACTGTTGTTTTTACAAAGTGTCCACTACTTCAAACCCGTACGACTGTTATCACCTCTGGGGCGAACTCGCAGGAACGATGGAGCAAATAGAGGCACAACGGCAGTACGATGAAATAACCCATTTCTGTGAGTAGGACCTCCACACACTGCTTGAACTGTTGCTCTGGTTCTTGTCATACTCCCTAGCGTGACAGCAAGAACTACTCCACAGGCTGGTAAGACGAGAGAGCATCATCCTGCAGGAGCACAATATGTATTCTATCGTATATCGTCTAACTGATCTACACCTTCTCACCACCAACTCAGAGTTTCGCCCCGGTCTCCCTCTTCGCCAACAACCTCAAATCCTTCCTCAAAATCTTTCCCGCCGGACTCTTCGGAATCGCATCCAGGAAAACAACACCACCTCTCAACTGCTTATGACTCGCCACCTGTCCCTTGACATACTCCATAATCTTCTCCGCGCTAATCTTCGTCTGATCCGCAACCACATACGCCCTAGGAACCTCGTTATGCCCATCCTCCGTCAGGACGCCAATGACCGCCGCATCTGCAATCTCCTCATGGTTGATAAGCAGCGCTTCCAGTTCCGCCGGCGCAACTTGCATGCCCTTGTACTTGATGAGTTCCTTCTTACGGTCTACAATGTAAAACAGCCCGTTGCGGAACTCGGCAATGTCGCCTGTGTGGAACCACTCGCCCGTAAAGGACTCGGCATCTGCAGCGGGGTTGTTGTAGTATCCCTTGCAGACGACGGGGCCTGTGACGAGGACCTCGCCAGGCTTGCCAACTTCGACGTCCTTCCCGTCGTCGTCGACGATGCGGGCGAGCATGTTTGGAATAAGCGGCGAAACCGAGCCCGTGTCGTCCGTCATTTCGAAGGGCATAATGGTTGCAGACCCGGTGGTTTCAGACAGCCCCCACGTCTGCGAGATGAAGCAGTTCGGCCCGCCGAGTTTCGCGGACGCAGCGTGCTGGAGCTCTTTTCCGAGAGGCGCCGCGCCGCTGATGGCGACTTCGAGAGTCGCGAACTGGTCGGTGACGGCGGGGGATTTGGCGATGAGGAGGTATATGGGGGGCACTGTGAAAAAGAATGTGATGCGGTATTTCTTATTGTAATTCAGGAATTCGGGGAAGGAGAAGCGAGGCATCCAGTATACGGGGCCACCCATATAGAAAGGGTTGATGAGGTAGCCTTGAATCCCGGCGATATGCGCCGTGGGTAGATGTGCAATGGTTCGATACTCGAAGTTGCGATTCCCAGAGTCGGAGGTGATCCATTGCTTGAACATGTCGCCAGGGATTACAGCTTCTGCAACAAGGTTGCGATGGGAGAGCTTGACGCCTGCGAGAGCGTTGACATTAGCATTCCGAAGGTAAGAACACAGAAAAAAACCAAGGAAACTCAAACATACCTTTGGGCAATCCAGTCGTCCCGCTACTATAAATGAGCGTCACCAGACTATTCTCCAGCGCTTTCGGATCCGTGATTTTTTCCCACGGCAACCTCTGCTTCTCATCAATCAGATTGCTTCCCAGGCCACTCGCTTCAACGGGCCGGATACTCCACTCCTTCCCCTCAGACATGACAAGCACTCTCCCGCCGCCATGGCTGCCCCACCCCGCCTCCTCGGCAGCCCTCACAGCAACATCTTTCGTGTCCTCCACACATAGCAAACACTTTGACCCAGCACCCTGTATCTGCTTGCTCAGCTCGCCGGCCGTGCTCCCGGATGAGGCCGCAGAGAAAACGCCGCCGGCTCCAATGACACCGTAGAACGCAACCGGGAGAAGGTAGTGGCCGGTGGAAATGACAGACACGATGTCTTTTCCAGCCCCATTGGCGCCGATGTTGAAATATCTTCGAAGAAAGGACGAGGTAGCTTCGGTGAGGTGGCGCGCGCGGGATACGGTGAGTATTAGGGACGGATCTGCCGCTGAGATGTGGATCGGGGTATCTTCTTTAGCTAAGGAATGGTCCGTATCTAGAAAGGTTGTATTAGACCCAGAAAGAGATAGTACGGGCTGATGTCGCGTAATCACGTGCCAGGTAGTACATCTGCATGCCCTGGTGAATGGGTTGCGACTGAGGCGAATGGGACAAGAAGAGAGAATGTTCAGCACTGACCAAACAGGAGAGTTAGGACATCGACATCTGGGATAGGATATGTCTGCGCGGCTCTATAAATGATACCTTGAGGCGTCTTCTCCACTATCGTAGCCATTCTTCTCGTGAGGGTCTAGACAACACAAGACAAAGGAACTGGAAGGTGCAGACTCGGGAGAAATGAAAAGTTGAAGAGGCAGGGTGACTTCTCCATTCTATTCTCGTCTATTTAGTTGGACCCCAAATATGCAGAGCGGGTGAACAAGTCACCGAGGCGTGCAGCTTTGTCCCCTCTTCGAGCTTGGGATCTTGGGGGTTCTCCAGGCCTCGGCTCACGTGCGTCTAAGTGCCGATCATTTCGGTAACTTTCGGTGTCGAATTTGTCGAGTCAGCGAGAAGATCAAAATCATGCTTCGAATGCACAAAAGCTGCGTGAATCTTGTCGTGCATAGCACATCATACCGTCGGAAGGGACTAACTTGACCTTTAACTGTGCTTGTTAGATAGCCGCGCCGCTCTAGCTTGAGCGATGCGACGGACTAGATCAATTGCCGAAAATTGCCGATTCAGTTGCAGATTTTGGATCTCTTATTAGAGGGTTCATGATCAAGCCCTTCGTCTCCAGGGTCGGCGTGAATGCCATTTTCATCTACAGGATCGGCCTGGTCAATGCTCATAATTCCAGACTCAGCAGTCGACTTGCCACCTTTCTTTCGGTTGCGCTTTCTCTTCTTGCTCGTAGCATCGCCAGAGGCGGTCGGGACCGCAGGAGTTGGTTGTGCGGGAGTCGATTGCTGAGGCACGTCGACCGACCTCGCTTCGACACTCTTAATCTTGAGCCACGGCTTCGCTTTCTTGAGTTCTACGAGGTACTCATTGGTGCGCTTTGTGTGCTCGAGCTTGGTCAGAATTTTCCAATACTCGGGCTTGTCGAGCTCTCTCCACTTCTGCCACATGTCCTGGTGCGTAACATTGCCGCTCAGAACCACAAATGCGCAGCTGTTGAAGAGTGTATGTACTGCCTGGATAGGAAGCCATTTCTCTTTCATATGCCCATGCGTCTTCAACCAATGTGCCACCCTCGCTGGAGTCTTGCAGAGGTCGCGGGTATGCGGCTCAACATAGATGGTGCGCTGGTCCCAGAAGCTCAGGCCGTCCTCGTTGACGACATGGAAGGAGTCCTTGGGAACGAAGCGGAGAGGATAGGTAGACGGGCGACGGCGGACGAAGTAGCCGCTCTTTGCCAATTCAAGGGTATCGGTATCTCGCTCCTCAATAGCTTGCCGCAGTAGCAATTGGGTGGCTTTTGGCTTCAAGGTGGAGATGTTTGGGTGCTCGAGGATGGCCGAGAGGTGAACGACTGCAGAAAAGAAACATGTTAGCAACATGTGTGAGTACTGGGTTAGGGGTAGTTGCAGACACACATTTCTCCTCGCCATCCACCACCCTGTAATGTTTCTCAAGCCACGTCGCTCCATCCTTGTCCTGGTGCGCGTAGTCGGTGAAGAGCAGTTCAATTCCGCAGAGCAGCTTGTCAAGGTATTCTGGTGTGATAGCAGGCGTCGCGAATCTAGGGCCAGAGAAGGCTTTCTTCGAATCAATATGTCCAGATTGCAGAGGGGGAGGGGGTGATGTACTTGATTTCTTGAGTGCGTCAACAAGTTCGTCAACATGCGGTTCTTTTGCAGATGCTTTTCGAGCTCTTTCAGGTTCCCGAACGCCCTTGAGCCGGAGAGCTCGCGGGACGAACATGGGAAAAGGACAAGCACCTCAGAATTGAAGACACGTTGTCCACAAGTCAGTAGATAGGCGAGGATGTTGAACGCGCCGCGTTGTTGCGACACTGTTGATTCTTAACCGTACATGTTCAACCTCGAAGCTTGTGACAAGGAAGGCCCACCCTTTTAAGGTAGGTCTTGGCATAGTGCCTTTCCTTCACCCACATCTTGCATCTTTCCAACACAATCCCATCACCCCCGATCTGTCCTCTCAGCACACGCGAATACGCCATGGCGAAAGAAAAGAACTTCAATCCCGTTCAGGCGGAAAAGAAGGCTGAGAAGCAAAAGCAGATCCGTAAGCAAAAAGCCAACGTCCAAGCCCAACGCAACGAGAAGCTCGCCCGCCGCAACCCCGCCCGCATCCAGCGCGACATCGACAGCCTCAAGGAAGCCGAGCAGAGCGGAAGTCTTCGACCACATGAGCGCCAGAGACTTTCGGAGCTGGAGAAGGATCTTGCAGCTGTGAACAAAGCGAGAGCTGCGCTTGGCGACAAGGCGCCCCAGTTCAGGCCGGAGAGGAGAGACGACGAGGGAGACAGAGGTGGGAGAGGAGGTAGACACCGAGGAGGCGGCGTGCTGGGTAAACGGACACGCGATGGGGGCTGGAAGGGCCGCGACGGAGGCGAGAGCAGCGATACCGATGCTGATGTGAAGGATATACCCATGCCGAGAGACACGCCTCCGCCAGTACCGCGACGACCGCACCGGGACTCACAAGCAGAAGAAGCTCCCCCAGAGCCGAAGAAGGCAATACTCGTCTACGAAGCGGCGCCACAAGTCCGCGATCTACGGAAGGAGGCCGTGAAGTTCATGCCAGCCTCCGTTGCGCAAAAGATGAAGCTGGCAAAGGGCGAGGGTCGCATGCTAGAGCCAGAGGAGTTTGACAAGCTTGAGAAGGAGGGATACATGAATTAACGCTGTTTGCCATTGGCCGATCCATCCTGTTGGAATCTTACCAGGAAACAGGACACCTGCACACCCGGCTAGAAGGCAGTACAAAACCCCCTTGAGAGATACAGTAGGGCTGCACAAAGCCGGCCTGATTTCTCTTGCTGCAAGAATTGCGTGCAGCCAGCATATGTACAGTATGTGATGCCGTTTATCAAGTTATTCCGTCCTTCCTTTTGAAGCCCTACACGAAAACAGAACTCAGTCACCCCAGTCAAAATACAATCCGGAAGCCCAGACTAACAGATACAGCAGGATTTTACAGATGATCAGGCAGGTCACGACATCACAGACTCACCATACGTAGTGGAAGCCCGAAGAAGCTGGTACATGCCTTATGGACAGGGTGAACTGCATCATGAGAGGTATTGTTGTGCTGAACAGTACATGGAAGGCAGTTATAGAATCATCGCTTACAGGAACCATTTCCCCATTTCTGTAGCCATGGATGCCCAATAGAGGTGCACGATACGACAAATAAGTTGGAGATGATCGCGCAAAGAAGCAACACCGTGAGGATGATGTACACCAGGGCAGGGATCCGATAAGCGTCATTGCTAAATGACCACCAGAGCTGCCCGAGGTATCAAGCTGACGACGTTGTACCGACGCCTGAGCATGCGAGGTGGGGAAACTCTTCTCGGAGGCCCACTCGTTGACTTCTTCGAGTCTGGAGACTATCAGTATAGCAATACAGAGGTGACAGGGAGATAGTGCTCACTCGCCGTCGGACATGCTGATGGTGGAGAAGCCGTCGCCCAAGGTCGCGTCGCTAGTCGTCGCGCGCCTGGGGTGACAGGAAGACGGTGCTCACCCATTGTCAGACATGCTGATGATTGGTGGGTTGAATATGTATCTGAACGCGCGGCGGCAGCTTCCCAGGTCGTTTTGTTCAGGTGATGAGCATGGATGAGCAAGAGCGATGGCGATGAAAATGAGCTACTACATGTTGCCAGCTCCGAGGATAATGGCGGGGGTGCGTCTGGAAGTATCTTTATGAGGTTGTAAAAAGCCTACTGGCAGATAGTGTAGTATACCAGGGCTAACAATTTTGCCCTCGGCTTAAAGCTATTTAATATCCTTAGTATTCTCCACCGACATGATAGCCTGTAGTGCAAGCGGGCGCGATGTATAGATCCGTGAGTCCTCTCTCTGGGGGTAAAAACAGAATCCGGCAAAGGGTCGAAAGTATTAATG
The DNA here is from genome assembly GCA_001599595.1 of Beverwykella pulmonaria. Lineage (NCBI taxonomy): Eukaryota > Fungi > Ascomycota > Dothideomycetes > Pleosporales > Melanommataceae > Beverwykella > Beverwykella pulmonaria. The sequence goes on from BCHH01000002.1 coordinate 3,805,153, forward strand.
TCCGCTTGTATTACATTGCTATATCTACCGGGAGGACTTGGCATATCCATTAGCAGTAGAGCCTCCTAGACTAACAATTGCATAACTTGTAATGCTCAAGATGCAGCGAAAACGAACACAGAAACAGGTAACCTGGGCTTCTTCTATCCTCTTGTTTGTATCCCTTCCACCGGCTGCCTGTCCTGTTTGCACCTCACCTGGTCACGATGCTTGCATGTTTCGTCATCGGCTCCTCGCCACGTAGTACTCCTCCACTTGCAAACCTTGAAAAGCCACCCACTTTTCTTCTCAACATCTCGATTTTCTCTTCGACCACATAGATAGCCCCACGGGTTACTCAAAGTTGCGGCCCGATGCTAATACAGCCCACCACGGCAGTGCATCAATTCGTTGGTCAGATTATCCACGCCTGGAGGAGCGTCGCCACGCTCCTTGGTAGATACAGAATCTCAACTCCAAACCTCAATCAACACCGGCGTGAGGGGTTTCCGCATCCTTCTCCGAAGCCGGATGACACCCTCAGGTTGCACTACTTTCTCATCTCTCCCGTTGTCTCAGTGCAACTTAGTATACAAGGCGCAGCCTCAAACGGCAGGCAACGCAGAGCTTACCTGCCAACCAGTTTGCCATGGTGATGAGCATTTTGCAGGGCTCCGAGTCACCTTGTGAAGTTGAGCGACCAAGATCTCGGCAAGCGCAAAATCTTAGCTTGTTTTAGCCTAAGGTCTCATCTTGTCCGGCAAAGGGACCAATGGTTCACTGGGGATGCCACTACGCCCGAGCAGGCATATCCTGTCAGATATTGACCAGGTACTCCTTTGGGCCAATAGTGTTTGTACACACTCAACTCCTTTGTTTCAAACAAAGACAACTGCCAGCGTTGTCTCTACCTTTCTTGACTCCTGCGGTTCACTCCCACGCTTATTGGGCGTTTATCTCAAGCACCGCAAATTTCGGGCGATAAAGATCCCACTTGTGGCCGTGCAGTGATTGAGAGCACTTTGAGAGCGTACCTGGCAGCGTACCTGACTCTTTCGTAAAGGAGCATCCTTGTTCAAGAGGTGTCAACAAAACTTATTCTTTCGTCTCAACCTGGACTTGCTTTCGTGGGCGATAAGACGAACAATCAGTGCTACCACGCGCTCGCAAATCAGTTCACGGCCATGCAGTCATCTCCGAGGTCTCCTATCCCCACTTTGAGTTCGCCAGAGACATCTGCTCGCCTGATCCACTGTGCCTCAGCAGCCGAGCGGCCGTGTGCTGGCAGTGCTACAAGGTACCAGGGTTCTATGGTTCTATAGCCCCCTACGAAAGCTCTATTCATCCTAACAAGGCTGTTTGTTTTTGGTGCTCGTGCGTGTCTCTTGGCTTCGGCACACCGCCAGCTTTACTCTCTATCATACGTCAATTTCATGGTCTCAATCGAAAACCGGGCTGAATGCCTGCTGCGGCCGAGCTTTCGTTGCCACATAGATGGGGCGTGGAGGTAGATATAATGGAGCTGTTTTCTTTTCTCTGATGGCTCTCCCGCCATTGACATCAACTCATATTTTTCATCCTCACATACAAACCTATCACACTCTCCCGTCCCCACAGATATTCTCTCCCAAATTATGAAGCTCTCTCATATATCACTCTGCCTTTGTGTTGGAATTGCAGCGGCCAACTATGAAGATAATGCTTTCGCTGCAATTAAAACTCTTCAAGACAAGTGGTACGACACAAACACCGGCCTATGGTAAGTCCCCAGATTCAATGCAGTAATTCGGCCCCACCTAACATTTTCCTCAAGGGGAAACCTATGGTGGCAGTCCGGCAACATGCTAGAAACAATCGCTAAATTCGGGCGCCATGACTCCGACTTCAAGCAAACTGCCATAGACATTGTCGCAAACACATACGCCAAGTCTCCCAATCTAGCCGGTAACAATTGGAAGAACGACTACTACGACGACATGGGCTGGTGGGCCATGGGCTGGATTGCTGCTTATGATCTCACCAACGACGCCAAGTATCTCAACACAGCCAAGGATATCTTCGAAGACATGACTGGCGGCTGGACGACGCCCTGCGGCGGCGGCATCTGGTGGGACAAGGCAAAGACGTCCGTCGCTGCTATTTCCAACGAGCTTTTCCTTTCCGTGGCCGCGCATCTCGCAAACCGTGTTTCCGCTGCCGAGAAAGAGGAGTACTTGAACTGGGCGCTCGCGGAGTGGCACTGGTTCTGGGAATCCGGGGTAATCAATAGCGAAAATGTGATCAATGACGGGATCGACAAATCGACGTGCAAAAACAATGGGAAAACAGTCTTCACCTACAACCAAGGCGTGATCCTCGCTGCCCTCTCCGAAGTCGCCCGCGCAACCGGTGATGGCGGGTTTATCGCTCACGCCTATGCGATTGCCAACGGTGCAATCACCAAACTCTCCGTCGACGGCATCCTAACTGAACCCGCTGATCATCTCGATATCCAGGGCGCGCAGTTCAAAGGCGTGTTCGTCCGCGGATTGGCCACACTACAAGCGAATGAGCCACAGCAAGCGTATGCAGACTATCTCAAGAGGAACGCGGATTCAGTTTGGGCGAAGGATAAGGGTGCGGACGGGGTTATTGGACCGAAATGGCAGGGTGGGCCAGATGGTGCTAATACAGCGAGCCATGCGAGTGGGATCGATGTGCTTGTTGCTGCTGCGGCTGCTTGAGCGCGGTTTGAGGGATCTTTGGAGACGAGTAAAAGTATTGTTGACAGATACAACGACCTCGGGAATTAGGGGATGGTTTCGGGTTTCGGGTTTCGTTTTCGTTCTTTGGGCGGTTCTTACGATTGATGACTTTGTTTGGTTTATACCCTATACCACTTACGACCTTATGCTGACGGAGGGCTATATCGGAGAAGTATTTCCTGAGGAGTCGTATCTCGTTTATTTCAGTGTCTTGAATAAATGTAGACGTAGAAATAAATGATAATTTATGTTGTTTGGTAGAGACAGTTCGGTTAATATGGGAACTTATTTCTACTCTTCTGACAATGCGTCAAATTCGTTTTCTTTTGATACAACTACTAACTAGCTCATACTTTGAACTGATTCTGCCAGCCCCCTAGTCCAGATGAAACACTACATATTGAGCCAGCATGCGCCTATTCACATGAATTGCTGCTGCTTTTGCTGCACTCTTACATTTCTTTCATAGAATTCAACTCTTGCTTACGCCACCTCATACCTCACTAACCATATCCCCGCGGAAGCAGAAAATAGCAGCAATCCACTTACGCTACTATACCCCTCCTATCCCATTAGCTAATCATCACAGTGAGAATACTACATACGAAGTATAGCCAGCCATCCAAGTATACAATATATCGACATCTCTGTGGTAAGGAATACCAGCACGTGGCTACGCGCGCGCGTGTAACGCTGTCGGCAGTACGACGTCTTGGCTCAAAAATGGCATACAGGATGTGGTGCAACGAATGACGCTTGAAATTGTTTTTACAAGAGAGGGGATTCCCCGCTTTGTGTGTGGTAGGACAGGGCAGCCACGTGGCGGTTCGTACGAGGGAGGGAATATCGATTGATGGAGTTGGGTGAAGTTGATGGTAAAGCGGGACTTACGATAGAGGTTCGTAAGGTGGAGGTGGAGGGGCGAGTCAGAGAGAGGACTTTGTTGGTTGTGATGCGAGGTAGATGGGAATCGCTCCTGGAGAAGGCCGAGTTCTCTAAAATTTGAAAATTTATCAAGGTACCGTTAATGACTCTCGAGCTCTTGTGCGGTAGTCTACTCTGACTATAACATCGCGATCACCGATTGCTCTTCTTTCTTTAGGAAGGTTTCTCAATCCCTTTGTCTCAGGATGAACTTCGGAGAATGAAAGTGCACAAACAATCTCAGCCTCGGAAGGACTCTTAGCGTTGTGACCAAAGAAATTCAATGAACTGTTCTGAATTCCACCTATCCTTTCCTTTGGATATATCAAAGCTATAGAAGAAGAAGCTTTCTGGCAGATGAAGTGATGTGAAAGCAATCTTGAATATACCTGGAGCATAGATTGAATACATTTATACTATGAAGTACTTGCTCGACAACTGTATTCAACGCAGAACTTGCGCTATCACATACGAAATCTCCGCTTCACGAAGGCCTATCTGAAGATCTTATTCTGTGAATGATGGAGTGGGGTTGGGTTTGCAATATATATGGAGAAATATCGTATGAATACTTCATTACGGAAGTTGAAATGTAATTTTGATTGTTGGATATCTCGAGCAGTATCTTTTAATATCCCCGAAATTAACTTCGAGGTCGAATTTTTTATCAAGTTGTAAAAGTCCGTATACCTTCGGTTCAACACTTCGACTGACCAGTAGACTACTTCCGATCCTCAAACCATTATACTAGAGAAGGAAGATCGAAATCCATCGTACATCTGCCTTACATGCGCTAAGTTCTACCAATCGCCTTAGCTTCCACGGTAGTTATTCGCTTCACCGCATCTTTTCCATACCATGGCCCTACTACCTAACCTGAATTAGCGCCCACGTAGAGCTTGAATCGTAACCATGGATTGGAAGGCAGCTCCCCACAATGGCCCTATTCGTTTCCCGGGAACTTCCGTTGGGCCTCTGAAGAAGCCGAAGTTTGGGCCGTAGCGTAGTGGATGATATACATCGGTCCCGTGCCATGTACCAGCACCAAAACCCATATGGAATTGCAGATCTGGCGCCTGGATTTCTTGGAGAGTCGGAAAGTGCTTTTAACTGTTGGAGCTCTAGGCTGCAGCGTGGATTTCGGAGGCTGGGCCCTCGGTGATCTTCTTGGCCATTCTTTTGTCGGTACCTGTCATGACCAATACCCAGGGCTCTGATCTTCACTATCATTGACGTCATCCCACGTGCGTACTTCCATACCACCATTTCGATAGTCTGTTCTAGTCCTCTTTCTCCGCTGTCTCCAACCCCAGGAGCGTTAGTTCTAACGTAGGTTAACGATTCGCGTAGCCACTAAAGATCTGACATGACTCAACTACCGAAACAGTGTACACGTTTCTCGCAACCTTTTCTCCTCAGACTTACAACTCGAGGGTCGTAGCAACTTACCCTCTTTGGGGACTTCATGCAATGTTCCAAAGCGCATTGCTAGATGACCTTTCCGCTCTCCACAGAAGATAAAAAATTCGTCCTTCAAGTACAGAAAGCTCTAGATGTGAATTTTACACAACACTGCTGCCTTGCAGTTCATTGCGGCCTTGATTAGTTCGGCCTCCGATTTGATGTCAACGTTCGACACAAGGCCACCGTAGTGGTAGGAAGTATCTCGAAGATAGTCACGGCTCCCTTATTTCATCAATTACATCCACCGTGGACCCAGAAATCTGGTCCATCGCACCTCGCCATCCTAACTGGACAGTTTTCACGGCATGTCAGCCTCGTCACCAACTACCGAGTCCTTCTCCCGAGCCTCCTGATCTTCAAAACGTCTGTCCATGCTGTCTGCACGTTTGATTAAATTACAGACATCATAACCCTGAAGATCCCCAGGACTTCGCCCCCCTTCCCAGCGCCACGCCTCGGGCATCATGACCGGCAGCTTTTGATTAAAAGCCAAACAAAACCTGACATCTCCAACTGCAACTCAGAAGTTTCACAAAACGGTCCGACTGTAGAGTATGCACGTCTGTCGATCACATTGGCTACTGGTGCAATCATATCCCAAGCGGGCGCCATGGCGCAGCGTAGCGTAAAGTATCCGTGCAGGCATACGTCGGAGCAGACTCCGTCCCTTCGAGATACAACATCAAGACCACTAGTACCGCTTACTTACAGATAGGTAAGGAAGAAGTAGTCTGTGGCTAGCTCAGGTAGGGAATAAAGAACGGTAGGGAGCCGAGATCATATTGGCACGGACTATGGGGTGTATGCAGTGGATTACAGATATGAGGAAGTATAAGGTGCTGTAGCCTACATAAAACGAATATTTAAGGCTCGAGATTGTAAATTTTGGGACATGGAAGTCGCCAGTCTGGTTTGCGGAAACGGAAGCGAACCATGACAAAGGGCTTTGGGGAACAGCACGCGGAGAACGGCGACGCATGCGTGAGGCGAAGAAGCACCCAAATTTACATACAGTGGTGAAGTCGCCCTATCGCTCTGCCACACATCCGTGTCCGCCGCTATAATTCGATGTCGTGGACAGCTAGCTCCGGGTAGGTATAGTCCAAGTCTTGCACGTGGGCTGCCATTCGGAGAATTCACGAGTAATAATATCCCGAGAGTTTGCGACGGAGTATTTGAGTAGCGATTTTAGTGTCAGTTCGTCGCTCTAGGCATCATGACAAGCCTTACGGTGCATAAGCTTCAAAGCTATGACATGGTATGAGGATGAATCGTTCCAAGCCCTCCACTTTTGATTCCAAGAATGTGGTCGTCATCCTTTATAGTTCGCAGGAGCTGTGGATATTCATGACATCGGTGCACTTGCGTATACGCGCGGATTATGATGGATAAAGGTGTCAAGTAGCCACATAGTAGACCTATAGGGAGCTCGCCGTGGTTGCAAATGTAAGGATCCGATAACGCGTTGTGGTCAGGGGGTGCGCTTCTCCTGAGAATTCTTCTTCGGGCATGTTAATGCAAATCATGGTGTCGGTGTTACTTTTGAATTCCAGAAAGGCGCCGAGGTTCTGCCTTGTAGACACATGGGTAGGAGAACGAATTTGTTAATAGTGTTATCTGAATCATAGTGGTACATGTATCTGATTTTATTGTCCGGGAATGATTGCGCGCACCATCGCTATGAATATTTTTTGTTAGCATGAGCGGGTCCAGAAATATCCTTCCACCGTATCCACCAAGGGTGCCCATGGTGATGCAAGTTGTAAACTGGGCAAGTGTGTCCCGACAAGTGGGGTAGAGGGTGCATTATTCGACTTCGTGGATAACTAATTTAGTGAGCTACGTTAATGCCTGGTAGCTACATATGATGTAGGAAGAAGCCTTGCCGTAGTTTGTTTAGCCGAAAGTGAAGTGTGACTGGTCCAGATGTGCTCCAAATCCCAAGACACCGTCCGTGACCGCCAGTATCGATTCACATGCACACATGAATTAGACTCTTGGGCAGCGAGACTTGGGAGCGACGAACCACACTAGACTAATTGGGGTCAATTTCCGAGGAGCTATAATCCAGAGCTTCCGTAGGTTGGTGACGTGGAATATTGGATTTATGAAAGGAGAGGACATGTGAAATGACAGTGAGTCTAAGGAACTACTCCTATGCTGTGTAGTCTGGACCTCTCCTTTTAGGGTTCAGGGGTTAGCAGGCACTATTTCTGACAGGCCGGACCTGGACATCATCAGCGCATCAGTGTTTGTTTTGAAGAGCTGAAAACCGATCATCGCCAGACCTATGCCTCCGGAGCGCGAATAATTTCATACTTCGCTTTTCGTCGGCGGGGCGCTATGGTGGGGCTTGGAAAACATGTAGTTCAAAAACAAAAAACAAGTGGAGAGCGGGTCAGAAGCGAGGCATACCAAAATTGAAGCGACACGCACATGGTGATGTGAACCACGATTCTACCGAATTCGGAAGTAATCTGAAACATTAGTCTACATACCGCTTGTGTGAACCTTAAGGCCGTGGAAAGGGATGTGGTGGCATAGAGGTGGCACCACGAACAAGTTGGTGGTGCTGTTCCATGCTCGAGAAGGGGTATATGTCGCAACAATATGCCTGCAAAGCCTAATATTGGAACTTCCCTTTGGAGGCATGGTTCACCGATTAAAGAACTCCCAAAATATACGATGTTCTCGAACAACAGAGCAGTTGACGCTGCGACTGCATGTTGAGTCGAAAGGATATCTATCGAACGGCGTCTGACCTCTTTCTGAGGCGGCAAGGCTTCTTCCGATGCGGATTGTGTTGGACATATATTGTCTTGTACTTTAATGGAGTCCGCATAGTGATTGAGGGCGGGGTTCACTGCCTGTTGGCGAGCGAAAAGGTTGCCCATTACGGCAGGGAGGATGAATAGCTCGAGAGGCTGTTGGTCTTTGATGAGCTTCATGTGTGTTGTCACCAGACCACTTGCCTGGAAGACGTATGATGCCAATTCGGGGGTTCCCGAAGTCTTAATTCGACTTCAAGCTATGATTTGGTGGCGGGTGGACTAGAATAGGCGTCTGACGCGCATTGTAAAAGAGTTGGAAGCAATCTCGAAATGCGGCGTGGTCGGTCGTACGGAGCGCTTGCGAGGTTGACCTGCCAAGAAGCTCGCAGTGGTCGTTGGATGTCAAAGGCCCTGACTCCTGAGACTGCGTAGTAGGCACGTGCCGAAGTGTGGTGCTGCAGGAGTGACATGCTAGCTAACGTGTTGCTCGTATTGACAAACCACTTTTATTAAAAAGAATCAGCACTCAGATATCACAATCATGGTGTTTGGCCTCGGCTATACGCAGAATCCGTGGACAGGTGTCAAAATCCACAAGCACGTCCCAGGAGGCCGTTAATAGGTAGGTATTGAACTGCTCGCCGATATGGCAATGCCGCAGATAATGTGCGTGTTGATGGATAACGATTGGGGGTTCCATAGAATGGGGGTTCGCTGCGTCTAAAACCCAGGCACGCGCAGCAATGGATGTCTAAATGCGGAAGGTGGCAGTCGATCATGTTTGAGGATTTCGCCAAAAGGGACTTGTTATCCTGGCATATTTTTAGGATGCGAAGTGCTTGTGGCTTGCTTGCTCACAGGCGCACAGTCGCTGAGGCGTTTTCAATGCTCGCATCCCGCATTGGGCTTGTCCAATCAGCAATTTGCGGAGATAGAGTGAATAAAGTCGGCCATCGGCGGTGGTAGGTCTCTTCTCATTTGTTTCTGCGCCGGTCGCTCGGCAGCTCGCGAGATTCGTCATACCCCGGCCCGCGAGCTACTTGGTGATGGCACGGCGGAAGGAGGTAGCCTCGTAAGGGTGGCCCCGTAAGGGTAGCCTGTAAGAAGCGTGAAGGAGGGGTGAATCTCGTGGTCCTCCGTTGAGGAGCGTGTAGAAGGGGGGGGGGGGGGGAACGAAATAATTAATTCATGACAAACACCTAATCTTTGATTTTAATGAAGCCATGTGAGATTCGGATCGATCGGTCGGCCACGTTTCAGATGTGCTGTGATTTAGCCAAAATGCACCACTCCAGGGCCGCGCTGCAGCCTCGAATTGGGGAAATTAATTGATGGATAGCAACACCGGTGACCTGGTACCTTTGGAGCCAGTACCGAGTCATCGTGAGCTAGCTCGTACTGCAGGACCATGGTAGGTGGAGCATTCGAGATAGGACTCGAATGTTGATGACATTGGGGGGAGCTGGCGCAGGAGCAGGACGTGGGATATCTTGGCCAGATTGGCTGCTGCGAGGGCAGCTCAAAAAGAAATACCTCACCGCAACGTCCAAGATAGCAGGCGAGTGGGAGCGACACAGTGCTCGATGGCGGCGCACATGTCGACATGGCGCATCTGGGCTGCGTCTGTTCCATGGTTGGGAGGATTGCCATGTGGACTTTGGGGCAGAGTGGTGGCGGACTGGAAGCCCTGCGTCAACGAGCGTGCAGCGGTGCCAGAACGGCGACCAAACACAGACCATAGCAGATGCCGTGCTCGGTTGCCATTCCCATCCACCTGCCCAGCGCGATGGTGGACGTCCGTCGACAGATACCCACGTGCAAGTGCGGATGCCTAGGAGGGTAGTGGGTAGTGCAGGACGTGGTGCGGAGCACGGTGCGAACGTCAACATGGTGGTCTGCAGCACGTCTCGCCGGCCACTGCACCGGGTCGCTGCTCCTCCACGCCTGCACCAACCGCTATGGCCGTACCTCTCACCGCGTGCGAGCGGCGCGCTGGCCAGTGAAGGGTGCGCAGGACGGAGGAGGAGCGCTGTGGTGTCACGCTGCGGCTGCAATGAGGCAAGAGACACTGCAGCACCGCAGCACCGCAGCATCGCGTCTCTGCTCGCGAATGACGCTTGCTGGAAATGAAGCTGGCTGCTCGCGGCCGCGGTAGCGAAATGAACGACTGTGGAGAAGGACCGCGCTTGGCGGGCCTGTGTCACAGAGGGGTGCTGCTGCAGACGCCGGCGCTGTTGCTCCAACCCAAACCCTCCTCAATCCTTCTCCTACCAGCGGCATCCCTGCGCCACTGCCCACGGTCATGGCACTCACTTGTGAGCCCGACTGCTGCTGCTGCTGCTGCTGCTGTTGTCAAGCGTTGAGCAGTCGACGCCCCAGCCTCTCGGCGCTGCTATTCGTGCATTTTCTCCGCTGGCCCAGCATATCAGCCATCACGGCACGCCTGGGTGGCACGCATTCAGCATGAACTCGTCCCTCCCCCAGCGCCATCACCACCATGCCAAATTCCCAAATCCGTCAGAATCGCAGTGGATGGCGGGCCCTAGTCGCGACCGCGCTCCCCCGTCGTGGTTCGCACGCACAGGGCTCGTCTAAATGAACACCCACTGGCCCCTGCCACCTGCAGCGCCTGCTGCGCGCTGGCCCCGCCCCTTACAGACGTCGGCCTCGGGAAGAAAACAGAGTTTGGGGGGTTTGGCCTTGGAGGGCGATGGCGATGGCGACGGCGCGAGGCTTCAAACTCGCCGTCTTGCGCGCCCACGCCCGATCCGCCTCTGACGCTGCGGCGCCCGTCCGCACAGCCTGTCACCAGCGCGCAAGACCATCGCCAGTGGCCGCCCGGGCCAGGGGGCTGTCCAAGCGGCGACATGGGTGACATGGGTGACATGGGCGACTTGGGCGACATGGGGTAGCGGCCCTCCGCGCGACGGAGCAGCGAACGTGCGCGGGCGTCCCTTCATCCATCCCGCACATCAGTTAGTTGGCGCCAGCGCGTACCGCCAACACAGCAGGGTTCTTCAAACCTCCTGCCAGTCCGGCACAAGATCGTCTTGTTGATGCCAAGCCGCCAGGATGGTTGCTCAATTTTGTCGTGCTCCAACGCGGCTGTCCCGTTGCGGTCGTAGCGTCTACACAGTATTCTCCTTGCCACTTTAATCATCCACACGCCAGCCAAACAGCGCATTGCAAAAATACACTTTCAGTCCCTAATTCTTTTCGTTGTTCTGCACGCTTTGCTTTTTGCTTCTCTCGCCTGTTGTTTACGAATGCGCCCGTCCCCAGTTGCCCTGCACGGTGGTGGGAGCACGAGCTTACATAGGCCCGTGACTGCAGTGCACGAATACCTCACTTCCCTACCCTCACCTCGACAACCTTCGCCATTTCTAGATTCGGGACATAGCCATCCTCTGGCCCTAGCTGTCGGATTCCCGCGTGCAGAACTGACTGCGCCTAAAACCCCATGGCATGGTTGATCGCCCACAACCGTCCCCGCCAGCAACACCCAACTACAAACAAGATCGAGTAGTGCGGGCTCAAACGTTTGGGAAACCTCTCCCCCCTAACCATCCAGGTATGTATGCCGTCTCTATTTTCAATGCCGGAGTAGCGACCCTGTCTCATTCCTATATTCCAATTCTGACGACAGTCCTAGCTCACCTCAATGCGCTTTTCGTCTCCGCACCTTTACCTTTGAGAAGTGCGACAGCATTCCGCCTCTTATGGCTATAGGAGTGGATCTCCCTGTGAGAAAACCTGCTTCTAGACTAGACCAGCCGTTGCTTTTGCATCCCGTTCAAAGCAGCGCAATGTCCTACGATCCCTTACCGCATATATCTGGAGCTGGCTTGCCCTCGACATATCCCGCCAACACGCACAGCTCCGAAGAACGCCTCGAACTTCATTCCACCCTACCAGGCCAAGGATTGACTCCTTCGCCTCACCAGCAATCGAACAAGAAGCGACGCTCATCCAAAGCCAAAGGTCCTCCAGAAATCCGGCGGTCGTCCTCAACACCACACATGCACAACTTAGCTCTCACGAACTCGGGCGAGTTGTCGCCGACGGACAAACGCCGAAACAAATTAGGGTATCACCGAACCTCCGTCGCGTGTGGTAAGCATCAGACCTGGCACCTTGCCGTGACTAAAACAAGCTACTAACAAGGAAACTCCAGGACATTGCCGCAGGAGGAAAATAAGATGTCTCGTTGCGAATGACGACCCCCAAGGCCGCTGCGCAAACTGCATCCGGCTAAAGAAGGAATGCAACTTCTATCCTGTAGAGCAGAATCCAGAAATTCAGCGATCTCAGACTGGCTCAACCAAGGAGACGAGTATCGGCGCACCAACCTCCTCAACCACATCTTCACCGCGCCATCCTCCCTCCGTGTCTGGCGAAAAGGCCGAGGACTTTCGTCCTCCATACTCCGGAGCGACCCCAAGCACCCTTACGTCTAGATATGGAGTTCCGCCTGAGGTAGAGATTGAATCTGATCGCGGACCGCATCCCAGTGGAAGTAAGCATTTACCGTCGTGTTCGATCAGACTGTTTGCTAAAAACTGCAGTGCACGTACAACATTCTCCATACCCTTTCCCTCATCCGATAGATACACAATGGCCGCCTACCACCGGGTTCCTCCCGTCCTCCTCGGTAGCAGAAAGCTCTCCTTCATCATCAACGTTCTGGCGACCATCTCCTTCCACAGCAAACTCAAACTATGGCAGCGAATCTAACGTCTCCGGTGGGCGTACGCCCGCGACAATGAGCGCAACTTCCAACCTATCTTATGGCAGCCATCACGATGGGCAAAGCTGGGGCCCTCCAAATCTTCAGCCGCCCACAAGATCCATGTCTTATGGGAACATTGAGGGGATTCCTCAACACTACTCCAACCAGGGACTTGGCATTCAATCGCACGACTATTCTCGACGAACTTCGCCGTATCCCTATCCCGCATCTTTAGACACCAATCCATCGACTTTGCGCACAACTACACTGGGAAGTAGTGCGCCCGCTCCCCTCTCCGCTCCAATTCTACCAAACGAGCAGTATGCTTATCCTCCCACTTGGAGTCCATATGGAGGGATGCAGCACCCGCCTCAAGAGATGCAAATGCAAGGTCGCTCAATGAGTGGACAATGGTACCCCGAAGCTGGACAGTTGGACCAGGTACAGGAAGAAGGAGGGCCACCAATGACGTACAGCCACCAGATGCCACAATTCTATTCTGGACCTTAACTCTTGGACCAAGGCACCCGAGGGGTACTTTTTTCTCGACGCTGAATTATTAGCACAATTTCTTCCTTGGAGTTCGGTAGAACGCATTGGCGGCTTTCCATGGTGGCGGCATTCGCATCAGAGACTTTGGGCAAAAAACTCTTGGGTGACATGGTGCTAAGTCTACGGTGGATATGGGGGAAATGGGCTGCGGGTCCAGGTACTATGAAAAGTACTGGAACTGGCCATGGTGGAATGGATACATTGCTTTGATTGCGGCGTCAATCGAAGTGCTGTAGCAATTTACCATTCTTGCTCTCGCATCACTGAAGGTGGCGTCTCTCATCTGTTTTTAGAACCCGGTCTTTTCTCCCGGTTTCATCATCTCCGGCATTTTCGCTTCCTATTCGAATTTTATCGATATTTTCTAGCACTTGCACGGATTTCACCAGGCAAGCTTTCGGCTTTGTTTTGAGTTTGGCATGTATGAATAGGTTATGGGCCCTTGGGGGCATTTGCTTGGGGGATCATAGGGGGAAAGGCTATGGAAACCGGACCGGATTCACGTTTGTAAGATACAACGCGATATCAGTCGCGGAAAAAATAATGATTTCGCATTTTCTACTCGGCAATCCAATTTCCAGGCATTCGATGCTGCTCCGCACACTTATTCTTAGTGGCGTCCCCACAGTGCAACCCACAATCGATCTGGGGGTTCGATACTTGCATTGTTTCGTTCCATATCTGTCCTCGTCATGCCATGCTAATCTGAACATCGCTCAAATAATTGGCATCACTGTATGACACCCACTGAACAATTCCCTCAAGTCGAAATGAGAGGGCTGGTCGTCGGCATTAGACTTTTCATGCAACGCCATGCAGGCCATCTTGCGATACGTACACATGTCTCCGGAGGTTTTGGGGGTCGACGTGCACCTCCGACATGTCAAACGTTTCTTCAACAGCTCTGCTCCTTGCTGTTGGGCCTTGGACGGGTGAGATGGCCATTTAGGAACTAGCGGTCGTACGACGATGCAAACCATCGTTCCAAACAATAGACGACGTGCGCGCGTGCTGCGTGCATGCTTGCTGCACGCAGCTGCACCGAACAATATGCACAGAAAAGCCGAGACCGAGCGCTCCCCCTTTGCACTACGATTCGCCGCATCCCGGTTCGCACGCACGCGGAGGATGCAAAAGCTTTCTCGGAACTCCAAAAACGCAGCCGAGATGTGTGCGGCCAACTTACGATGCTCCCCACAATTATTTTTGCAGAATCCATGCCTGATGGCTAAGCCGGCGCAGACTACTAACGCTAATTAAGCAACGACTTTGACAGCGCCGCCGCCCCTTGAGTTGTACCCGACGAATAAGCCTGTAACACATGCTGCAACTGCATTCCTCAGGCTACTGCACCTCTCTTTGATCGGGACGAAGCCCCGTCCTCAACGTTGATGTCGTGCCAGGGCCCAGGCTCGGTTAGTTCCGCCGGGGAAGAAGTGAATCGGGCGATCGCTGGGCACAAAACTCGGGAGAACGACGCAGCACATACCTACCGGGCGGCTTGCGTCTCCCGACCGAGGCAAATTTTTGTGTGAGAGGCAGTACCGATCGGAAAAATTCCTACTCTGGTGGATCGACGTCGACTCGGGTCAACGAGCCCGGAGTCGGTGCTGCCCGCGTGTATGCTTCCGGGTGTTGGTCGGCGAGTCATCTGAAACACTTTCCTCGAAGTGGATAGATGGATGGATTTTGGGCCTGCTGGCCATTAATCGCGCTTGACTTTTCCGAAAGCGAAACCCGAGGGTGAGGTTCGCTGAGGCGCGAGTCATCCATGTTGAGAGTCAAAGGCGCTGCCCATTCATTATTTGGATTTTTTTTTTCCGGTTGGACCCGATGATCGCCTCCCAAATAGAGATGCACATAGCTTTGGATTCATCCGACTCCGCGGGGCACTCCTTAAGACGGTGGACCCTGAGAACATACCAAAAGCAAAGATATAATCGGTTTCGTACAAGAGCAACCATATACACGCTAAGCCAAAGAGAGTTAGCCTTGCCTGGTTCTAGACATCTATCGCTCAACCCTACAATCCACAACTCTCACCCGTCTCCACCAACGGGAAGTACCATCTCAACCACCAACAGATCTACAGCCAACCCAGATCCAGTCTCTCTTTTCCCAACCTCTAGCCTCGCTACCTACTATCCCGCGCTCCCTCCATCTCGCCGTAATGAAACGGCGGACCACTTCTCTAGAGCAGGACAGCATGATCGGATGGTCCGTCCCGGCCGCGTTTCCTCTCCCCGTCCTCGCTGCTTTTTCCCCTGTCGTTCCGCGTGGCGTGCATGGAGCTGCAGTTTGATGCCAGCCAGCCGTTTTAACGTCGTTTCCGATGCATGCCACGGCCCTTGAGTTCTCGCTACAGTTCCCTTCCAAGAATACTTCGTTGCGTTTCATCGTAGTTGCTCTTTTTTTCTGTTTCCTCATTTGTACTATCACTTCCTATTGCATCATATCACATCACATCACATGGCGTCGAGGTTCCGGCTCGTTGCTATCTTGGTTGTTTGCGAGAGGATAAGAATAGTAGTGCGGTTATCTCGTGTGAGGGACCAACGCTGACGCGATGGTTTGTTTCCTGTCCTGATCTCTCCATTTCTATTATCAGGTTATCAGGGCGGGGCAGCGCGTGTTGGTTCTCGTTCCGTTCACCGTTCACCCAAGTTATTGCACCAAGCCCTCGTTGAAGCGATGGCACATTTATTTACGTCTCTCTTGAGACCGGAAATACCGCGCCATGGACCCTAGGGCGATTCCAAAGAGGGTCAAGAACGGTAAGGGGTTTTAGCGTTGGTGATTTTCCGGGGGATCATCAGCTTCGCTTCGTGGGGCCGTGGACCGTGGTGCCGAAGGGAGGGCCCAGCAGGTTTGCACATGCAGCCCAACTCTTAGATGCTTTTTTTTTTCTTAGAGCTGCAGGCTATTCGCATGCACATGCAGTCCAACGCTTGGATACCCTACCCACTTTCGATGTTTGGACTCGTTCATCCTTCATGTCGTAGGGCTATTTGCATGCACATGTCGCCGACTATGGGATACCCTACCTTTAATGTTTTTATCCATGCCTTTGCAAAACGGTCGATTGCCATGGCCAACAGAATTAGATCAGATCTGCGGTAAGCGACGCACGTATCAATCAACCTTAAGAGCCGGGCATTAACTAAATTTAGAAAGGCGGTTAATATTCCTTGCCCTGTCTGTTGAAAAGATATGCCCAGCTAACCTTGCGTTTAAACGCGTTTAGAGAAGAGAAGAGAAGACTCATGTAGGAAAACAAAGAAGTGTATAAGGTAACTATGTGCTGTTCTTAGCAAAGCTGTCTTTCTTTGACTTGTTGTCTTCCTCTGCTATCTCCTTTTTCCCTAAGCTTATCCTCTCTGTGTTCCAAAATATATAAACAGCCGCGTTCCAAAGCCTGCCGCACCCCAAAAACAAGCAAAAAGTACGAATGAAAACAACAGATGAAGCCCGACCCGAGATTCGAACTCGCAACCTTGAGATGCACTTTTTGCAAGAGTCTCACGCGCAACCAATTGTGCCAGTCAGGGGTGTTCGTTGCTCAGTAATTATAGACATTTAAGCGATTTTTGTGTATTTAAAGGAGGGGAATGAGTTGATTGAGTAGGAATGGCAGTATATGTGAGTAGCAAGAGGTGAGTTTGATAGCAGAGGGTTTGCTTGGGGCGGTGTGGCGATTTAAAAATTTGGGTTTGATGTAGTGAGTCTAATTCCGTTTGCATAAAATTCTTCATACTTCGATGTAACTTTTCAATATTTGTTTCTGAAGAGGAGAATTGCAAGAAGAACTTTGTAGATCAACGGCATATTAATTACGCGGCTTCTGTGTTTGCAAGTTCCGCCAGCTAGCGAGCATGGACACCACCTGATTGTCCGCGAGGCATCAAGTCATTACATTAATTACCTAGAAGTACTTCGAGGCTAGAATGTGGTATGATAATTATTCACTTCCGTCCTACCTACGTACCATTGCACCTATACTAAATCCCCAACTCTAAATAACGGCTGGGGAAAAAAGATACTATACACCTCAGCAATTGCTCCATTCGCCTCACGGCAACAATGTCAACCTACCAAACTTCCCGCACAATGTGCCCCCTTTCCCCTCAAGCACCTACACCCACCGCCCCGTCAGTCCCTCTTCCCGCCACCCATTCCCTTTCGTCCTCCCTTCCGCAACCCGATAGAACTCACCGATTTTCTCCTCATCAATACCTCACCCTCACCTACTACGACCTGCTCACCGACTACATCAGCCTCCGGAAATCCGCCGGTGCAGCCGCAACCACAGCTTCTTCTTATAGCGCCCCAACTCCATCCTTGCCCTCCTCGTAATTCTAGAAATTGACGTTTTAGAGTTTAGCGTCGGGTCCCGAATCGCGCAACTACTCGCTGGAACGCTAGTGATACAAGTGTGAGCGTAAGGAAACTCGGCATTGCAGGTTCGACCGCGAATCCGACGCTTGAAAATGGGATCCTGCAGCTAGGGCCCGTGCGCGTGGTGCTGATTCTGGGGTTGACGGGACTGGGAGAGTTGCCGGTTGGGATGTTCCAGAGGAGAGAGGGTGGGTTTTTGTGGTGGGGGAGTGGACGGAAGGCGTGTGGGGAGCGACGGAAAAGATTGGAATGTAGGGGAATCGTGGAAAAGAGGGAAATTGTGGAAAGGAGGGGATTTATGGAAAGGAGAGGACTTGTGGAGACGATGGATTTGCGGAGAGGAGAGGGATCAGGGGAGTTGGGTGGGGTTGGGAATTCCGGTGTTGGTGGCGAATGGGTCGGTGTTGAGAGGTTCTTGAATGGGGAGGAGAAGTGAAATGTGGAAGGAATGTAACGTGAATAAGCTCATATGTAGTGAGATTGGATGAAATCGTTACTAGAGAAGAAGGGAGTAACACAATTACAGCGTGTTTGGAAGAGATGATATGCCTATTTGAAGTGAACAATGAGTAATGTCATCAAAATGAGAGAAAAGCAGTCGTGCGTGGGAAGAATCGTTATCAATTATTAGTCTGATAAGTATCAACGACCAAAACTCGTTGGAGCTCAAGGAGAGTTGGGATGCGATATTCTCATATTACTCAATTTATTTCCAGGCATAACGGTCGTATATATATTCCTAAAGCTCTCATACCTTCCCAAACGCCTTCCTCTTCTCTGATTATGTGCCAGTCGATCTATTGCAGTTTTGCATCGAGATGAATCACGAGTCTACAATTCCATAACTTCGTCTTCGACGAAAGGCTTGAGTCGCTCCTTCAACTCTCCCACGCTCAATTCCTCGCCCTTCCAATACCCCTCCTCTCCAGCCGCATTCTTGGGTGGGATGAGGACATTGGAGACAACCTGGATGACGCCGTCAGACGCTACGCCGTCGTGGATCGTTACGGAGGAGAATCCGTTGATCTTGATAGCGATGAATGGGCCATGTATGACGACATCGACAGCCAGGAACTTGTCATCGAGTGCAGTCGGAAGATCGTAGTGAATGTGAGGTGGCCGGTCGGTCGTTGCCTCGTCTTGCTCGGAAGTGGCATCGAAGAAGGCGTCCGAGTACAGAGTCTGGTTGACTACAATGTGGTACTTCAAGAGCGCTTTGAGGTACTTCTCGCCGAACTTGCTGAACAAGAAAGCGTTGATCTTAGGGCCAAGTTTCTTAAACGCAAAGTTGGACGGTGCGAAAAATGTTCCTCCTTGGTGGGGATAGTCAGTGCTGTTTATCTTTTCGTAGAGACCCGTCTTGATGAGGGCGAGTTCCAGTGTGCTGAATTCGTTGGGAAGAAGACCGATTATAGTGGCGACACTAGGAGGCGGGAGGAGGATGGAATCGATTCCGTGGATCACACCATTTGTGCCAAAGATGTTGAAGGCGACGATTCGGGAGTAGAAGTTGATGGTAGGGCCCTTGAGAGTGATGCGAACAGTAAGACGTTGCTCGTGGCCGAGTTTCTCGGGCTGATGAACAGAATGGTTAGCAGTGTACAAAGAGTAACATGGAGTCGTACCGCTGGGATAGATGATGGCTTACCTTGTAGAGTGTGGGGATGGTATAGCTGTGGAGCACACGGCCAGCAGGATAGAACGAGCCGCTGACATGGTACAGGAGCAAGTCTTTGAGAAACTCCTTGGATGGCTTCTTCCCGTGCTCGGGAATCTTCTCGAAGGCTGCATCCGTTGGTGCAAACACTGTGTAGTTCGCCTTGGTGCTATTGAGGATCTCGACCAGATCGTCGTATTCATCAATTAGTTTGGCAAGCTTGGTTGTATACTTGCTCTTGCTGATGAGCTCGTATACAGTGAGGTTGGGCTTCTCGTGGCCGTGGTGGGGTCCGCGGTGCGGTGGCTTGTGGTGCGGGGGTCCACGGTGTGGAGGGTGATGAGGATGATGCGGGTCCTCTTCATCGTACAAGGTTTCCTCCAACGGCGAACTCTCGAGCCAGGAATCGACATCGCAGCCAGCTTCATGGATCTTGTGGAAGACGCTGGTGCCTATGCTCTTGATGGCCTCGGTCGTTGTCCCAAGAGCATCGTCCAGCGCGTTCTTGGTCGAGAGGACGAGTTGCCGTTCAGACTTTTCGATGTTCTGGAAGACATGCTCGTCTGTGATGACGAATGCCGAGGTCAATGAGATGAACGGCAGGAGGGTTTGTGTGAACCTCATCTTGAACTTGGTACTACAGCTTCTTCCTCACTTCTCGTAGAATGGTCTTGCGGTATAACAAAAGATCAACAGAGGTGAGATGAGGGGCTTGACAGTCTCAAAAGGCAAGCATTCGATGACACCTACACTGGAGAGAATGATGTTGTAGAGACGGATTGACCGGAAGCTCTCCACTCTTTCAATGAAACACGGACGAAATATGATGCGACACGCCGACCAGGCAGGGTACGGTACGGGTACGCGCGTCGAGCTGTCAGCCCACAAGCTCGCGATCGATGACGCCAACTGACGAATGAGGGGCGAGTCTTGGCAGCATGTTTGCTCCAGCTACTGAATGTACATTTGGCATGGAGTATGCGCAGGAGGAGGAGCATATCCCGCTGTGAGAGATTTTTCGATACCGGGCTTCCATTTTCGAAGACTAGGAAGACTGGGAAGAGATACACGTGATTGGTCACGTGCCTCGGGCCAGATCAACCTAAGTAACACCAATGCCAAGGCACAGCCCTCTGCTTTTCCAATTTCGTCATCATTCGTTCCCCTCCATCACTCATCGCGATCCAAGTATTATTGTGGAACCAGGTAAAAAGACTTCCGCTTTATTCAATTGGCCAGCAGCGTGGAGCTCCAACTTAATGCTGGCCAGATTGAAGCCAAACAAACTTTCACAAGCTTTTATTAAGCTATTAAGCTTTTTGCACCCCTTGGCTGCATTTGATACGTGCAGAGGAATGCTCCCCGCCGCTGCTTGTTCATGCTTGCGTCACTGCCATGAAAATATTCATTTACCTTGATGTCCCCCGGGACATCTGGTAGAAAACCCTAAGACCTTACCAAACTTCTCCCATTCATCCAAGTGTTCGACGTAACAGAACTTCATCAACACAATGGCTGGACTCGCTAAACACGTCGATCCTGATGAATTAATCAAGACTCTCCATGATCATCCGACTCACAAGAGTGGTCACCGTTCTACCCGGGCAGTCAACCACACCACGCCATACTCCAGCCGCTACTCCAGTGCAACTGAGCTCTCCAAGTTCCGTATTCCCCACGATGGCGCTCCAGCGGATGTTGTGCACCAGCTGCTCAAAGATGAGCTAGATCTCGATGGAGTAAGTAATGTGCCGTCACATTAGGCAGATCAGATGCTATGGAATCCACCACAGCCCGGCGCCAGAACATGGTCGATTGGTTGATGGGCATTCACTGACACCACGCAGCGGCCAAGTCTGAACCTGGCTTCATTTGTCGGGACATACATGGAACGGGAGGCAGAACAGCTCATGATTGAGAATATTTCGAAGAACCTGTCCGACGCGGACGAGTATCCTGCCATGATGGATATGCACGCGCGTTGCATCTCAATAATCGCCAACATGTGGGGTGCCCAGAAAGGAGAGAAGGCCATTGGATCTGCCACAACAGGCTCGAGCGAGGCCATACACCTTGGTGGGCTGGCTATGAAGCGGCGATGGCAGGAGAAGAGACAGGCAGAGGGGAAAGACACGGCGAAACCAAACGTCATCATGGGAGCCAACGCCCAAGTTGCACTTGAGAAATTCGCCCGGTACTTCGAGGTAGAGGCTAGAATTCTCCCCGTCTCAGCCAAGAGCTCATATCGTTTGGACCCGGAATTAGTGAAGACGAACATTGATGAAAACACGATTGGGGTTTTTGTGATCTTGGGCTCCACCTACACAGGCCATTACGAACCAGTGGAGGAGATTTCCAACATTCTTGACGAATACGAGAAGAAGACTGGCGTTGATATTCCCATTCACGTAGATGGTGCTTCCGGTGGATTTATTGCACCTTTTACCCATGCCAAAGCCGGGTTCAAGTGGGACTTCAATCTACCACGTGTCAAATCAATCAACAGTAAGTCAACTGCGACCAAGACAGGGAAGAAACACTGACTGATGACAACGCGCAGCTTCGGGCCACAAGTTCGGGCTAGTGTATGCTGGCGTGGGTTGGATTATCTGGAGGGATGAGAGCTATCTCCCAAAGCACCTGATCTTCGAACTCCATTACCTAGGCGGAACGGAAGAGTCATTTACTCTCAATTTCTCACGTCCCGGCGCACAGATCATTGCCCAATACTACAATCTCATCCACCTTGGTTTCACTGGCTTCCAGAATATTATGGAAAACGCGCTTGCCAATGCTCGACTGCTCAGTCGTGCGCTGGAAGCTACAGGATGGTATCGCTGTGTGAGCGATATTCACCGAAAGAAGGGAGACTTCACATATGAGAAAGGCGAGAAGCAGTATGAGGAAAGCGACAATTCTTCCGCTTACAATGCTGGCTTGCCTGTAGTGGCGTTCACGTTTTCGGATGATTTCAAGAAGGACCATCCCCAGGTTAAACAGGAAGCTGTGAGCAACCTGCTTAGGATCAAGCAATATATCATTCCGAGTGAGCATATCCCCACTCCAGTATATTTTCAAATGACTGATATATTGTAGACTACCCACTGCCGCCAAATGAAGAGAAGACGGAGATTCTCAGAGTCGTTGTTCGCGAGAGCTTGTCGCTAGACATGATTGATAGACTTATTACTGATATTATCAGCGTTACTGAGACTCTCGCCAAGTCCGGTAAGTCACCACTCGGACGCCTTTCAATATTAAGGTCTACAATATACTTACCCGTCTCGCAGATGCTACTGCTTTGGCCGCTTGGCAGCCTACCCCTAGTGTAGAGAAACAACACTTGAGCCAAGGGTTGGAGCACAAGAACAAGCACAAAGCCCGAATTCCGATGGATAAGGGCGTACATCGCACCGTGTGTTAGGGCTGTCAGACACGAGGTTAGTCCTACAGCGTGCATCTAGGAGCACAGTTCACTTGTAGTATTCATACGATCAGCATAGTGTAGTTATTGCACTTCAAAAGTACTATCCATTCATGAAAAGCTCTCTCTATATGGGTTGTCCAATCGCTACTTCCTAACATGATTCGCTCTTATAAACTTACGTATGATTCTCTCCACCATTGTGTGCAGGAACATCCTCATTAAGCCCTCACACTAAGCTCTCAACCCGGTTACGTTACGCAGGCGTCTTCCTAATATCCGTCAACCTAACCATCAACGGGCTCTTCTCCCACGTATTGTACGCCCTAAGCCCCTTATACTCATCCTTTGGATTCCACAGCGGTGCGCCATCCGCAAACTCGAGATCAAAGTTCCATAGTAGGGCACCGAGAATCAGTCTCAACTCCACATACGTCAAGTTGCGGCCGATACAGCCGCGCGGACCGGTGGAGAAAGGCTGCGCGGCTTTCTTGACGTCGTTTCCGTAGCGCGATTTCGAGTCTGCCGTGTCGAGAAAGCGCTCAGGGATGAAAGCGTCTGGGTTGACGAAGTTGGAGGAAGAGTGGGCCGCCGCCCAGGATGCTACGCATACGGATGTCTAGAGGATTTTTTAGCGTCGATGCCGTATATTCGCGGGTTCATGGGGACGTGGAACTTACGTCCTCGGGAACTTGGTGTCCGTCGATCACCGAGCCACCCTTCGGCACAGTCCTAAGAAGCCCGATAGGAACAGGCGGGAAGATCCGCAAACCCTCCTCGATGCATGCATTCATGTATGGGAGACTGCCGAGGATGTCCATGTTGAGATCTGCTTCTGTCTTGCATGCGTTACGGAGCTCGTCCTTTAGTTTCTGGAAAATGACCGGGTTGCGGAGGAGATAATTCGTCAAGCCGCAGAGTTCGGTGGCAGTGGTTTCGCTGCCGGCGACGCTTTATGCATCCGTCAGTACCAAGTTCCACTAGACATGAATAGAAGGTATGGGCCTACATGAACAGGGCAGCATTCATAATGACCTCATCATCAGAGACCTCATTCTTCTTCTCGCGCTGCTTGAGGATGTACCAGATAAAGTCTCTGTGGTCTGTCTTGGTGTTCATCCTGCGCACCGTCTTCTCCGTCGAGTTGCGCAGGTGCATGGTCCGGCGCTTCTTGATGATGGATGGAACGCACCAGAGAAGGAAGCGCTGGGCGAATGAGCCAGGGCTGGCAAAGCGCCGGGTTGCTTGCTCAAGGGCACCGGCCTTGATGGATTCGTAGATAAGGACGACCCAGTTTGCGGATTCGCTGCCTTCGCCTGTAAAAGAGTCAGTGATACTTTTTTTCCTTTGATGATGGGCATAAGGGGCATAGCAGGCTATGTGGACTTACCATCATTCAAGCACCCGAACGGCTCTCCAAAGCTCAAATCTCCAATGATATCGAAAGTGCAGAAATTGAACCAAGAAACCATATTTGCCGCCTCGCCGTTATGCGCCATATTCCTGAGCCTCTGGACAAACAGATTAACATAGCCCTTTAGAATCGGTTCCTGCTCCAGCAACGCCTGTTTGGAGAACGCATGCGCGAGGGCGCGTCTCTGGCGCGCATGATGCGCATCCGGTGCCATAGTCAAATTCGTAGCTCCAGGAATTGCCTCTACCGCGCCAACGTGGATAGGGTCTTTGTCCATGTTAGGTAGCCCGACCCGGTGCCCGTAGATGTCGTCCCAGGCTTTTGCCGTATTAAAGGAAAGTTCATTGGGCATCACTCGCACTACAGGGCCGTATCGGTCGTGAATCGTCTTATAATCGAAGGATATACGGCCTCGCAGGAGAGAGATGCATGATGGGATCGGAGAGATGCGCCAAAGGAGGGGGCCGGGGTATTTGGCGAGGGGATGGAGGGTGATACGGTAGATGGATTGGATGACGAAGTAGGTTATCAGCTGTGAGGTTGTGTTAGTGGGAAGGGGTAGGACGGGATGGGGTGGAAGAAGAGAGAGGAAACGGAGAGTTCACACACAGCTACTGGTGCCCATATTGCGAACTGGCTGAGACGTTCTTCATCTAGGAGACCCATTGTGAGGACACGAGCGCTACTCAGATTTACACGTCAAGAACGAAGAGTGACAAAGGCAGGACAAGAGATACTTGAAAG
Organism: Beverwykella pulmonaria; assembly: GCA_001599595.1. Taxonomy (NCBI): domain Eukaryota; kingdom Fungi; phylum Ascomycota; class Dothideomycetes; order Pleosporales; family Melanommataceae; genus Beverwykella; species Beverwykella pulmonaria. Next base: position 3,829,950 of record BCHH01000002.1, read on the forward strand.
AGAGCACGAGTTTTAACTGTGGGAAAGAAAATGAGCCACATCGCATAGTTATAGCCATCATGAGTGATCACAGGGACCTCGCGCGCTAAAAACGCTACAGCACGACTGGAATATCGGCATCGTGAAGCAGCTCTCAACCCGGTCGTGACGGAAATGTTTTGGCGAAATGTTGCCGCTCTGGGTGTGCTGATCTAGAGAAAAGCACGATGGATCCTCTCAATATTCGATCTGCAATTGACTTGACATGTGCTTTATATATTGGCATAGAAGGTAGACTGCACAGGAGATCACGAAGTAGGTGGGTTGCGAAAATACAGGTCCAAGCATCAGGTCACGTTGGTGCTTGGAGATAGTGTCGAGGTTTGGGGATCAGTAGCGTAACGAACCCCGCATTCATCCCCGCGCTTGGGTAGCTTAGTGACCAGTGAAAGAAAAGCCGATCGAATGCTTGAACCGTAAGCCAGGCTTCGAGTTGCATAGCCGAGTCTCTGCATTTCGCGCGGGAGGACATTGTACCGAATACCCTCAAAATCATCGTTTGGTTGAGGTTGAAGGTAGGCGGACACTATTGACGCTCGGGAAAAGGGTATAAGTATGTGCTGGTGGGTCCAAGGCCACCAATACTACACATTGCATGGACGGCCGCTTGAAAGACATCCCAACTATTCACTATATATTTCTCAGCTTACACGAGCGGTGAAATGAAGCCGCCATTCGCCACGGCCTGAATGCCGTCAAACCAGATATCCCCCATGTGCGCATAGCCAGCATCAGATCTACAATCTGTATTAGCAAGTGCCCTCCAAACCCGTGGGGGTAGTAGTACTCACGGGTGCAGCGCATCAAGCAGTTCATCTGCCCTAACCACACTCTGATCTATCAAAAGAACCTTATGTCCCTGCTTCACCTGCCTATCGACAACCGCAGGAAGCGCATCATTGAACGTCTTAATCCTCTCCACCAGCCCTTCATCCTTGCCCTGAATAATCTTCGCCACAATGATAACAGCATCAGGACACTTCGCATTGACCGCATCAATCAGAGCATTCAAGTGCGTCGGCGCCTGATCATATGGAGTATCCTGATTGAAGGGCAAATTCAGATCATTCGTTCCTGCATGTAGCAGCACGATATTCGGCTTCGAATCAAGCACCATTGTGTCTTGTATTTGCTTGATAGCGAACCCAGGGTACCCTTCGCTCTCGTTGTTCTGCATGTCGCCCGAGTGCTGAGTGCCAACGAATTCGAGAGGAGTGCCGTTTGCGCGCTTCAGGATCTCGGCCCGGTACCCGTTCGTGCCGTTGTTTGGCGGCTGCCAGCCCCAGGTTATTGAATCGCCGAGCGGCAGGATGCGTAGAGCTGGTAATGGGACATCGCCTGAGGATGTGGGAGGGGCTACTGGTGTAGATGAGGATGAGGGGGGGGGCCCAATTGATGCTGTGCCCTGAGGCGCTTCACTAGGAATAGGTGTTGCGGTGAACAAGAAATCGGTTGGAATAGGGGCGGCCGGGATAGCCTTTGTGGGAACAAGTGCGGGAGGTGTCTCAGTTGAGACTGATGCTGGTGGGGCTTCAGGAGCAGGAGCAGTGGGCGTAAGTCTGGTTGCAGTAGAGACAAATACGCCTGAAGGAATAAGATTGGGAGGAGGTGGAGCTGGGGCTGACGCTCCTGGAGCAAGAACTGTTGGCATTAGGGCGGAAGCCGTTGCCATCGCGACCTCGGACGGCATTGGAACCGCGCTGACATGGTGATAATGATGGTGATGGCGATGACGGGAAGGTCGACTCGCGCCGAATGGAAGTACTAACATAGCAGATCAGCCATTGTACTCGAGATTTTCACCTTGTAAAGATAGCCCTAGTGAGGTAACAAAAGTCCGTTTGGATTGGGATAGGGATATGACAGGATCAATTTCATTTTTTTGGACCTTCATTCAACAGCTCATAAGTGCCGCTTGTTCATTGAACATATTCATTCCGAAAGCGCGTAATTGAGAAATTGGCACTTACAAATCGCAATTATTGCAACTGGAAAGGCCAGTCTTGCACCAGAAATCTGAACCATTGTCGATCTAAGAAAGAAGAAAATGAAGGTAGACAAAATAATAGAAGGCGCGATGGTGTAGAAAGGTGGTCCCCAGAATGGGTCTGGTATGGAATACATACTTGTAGCAACTATGAGGCCCACCAGATAGCAATTACCGTTGTGAAGGCCTCCAGTCGTATCCTAGTTTGCCGATGCAATTGCACCGCCACTCACACGGGCCGACGGACATGAAACTTAACAGACTGCAGGCCTAAAGGATGAGGAAAGTGAGAATTGGGTGTAAGCGAACGCGTTTTACATCAGAAGCACACTCTAAAAAGGATGCAATGTCGCATTAATCGAGACGAAAACTATCCGATGGAAAGAAGAGCATCTAAATGAAGTCGTACAGTTGATATAACGCTAACCAAAATTCGGCAGGGTAGATAGGGAGGGCAGAAGACCATCAGCAATCTGAAAACATACACCGGATCTCGGGCACCTTTCGCTTTTCATTCCTGTGTCGGCAAGCGATTTCCAATAGTTTATTTACAGAGAACATATGTTTGAAGATAGGCGACCTGTATAACATGCTCACGGAATGACTTTCGCTTTCCTCATACGGTCGAAAGCAAGCTTCCACGTTTCTGGTGTTTTGATCTCTTCGGTGTAGCCAGCCTTGTGCGAGGCCCCCATGTCCATCTGCCGGTCGAAGTCGAACATTGTCATGATGAAATACTGCCCTCGATTAGGATTATACGCAAAAATTAAGCGAATAGGGTCTCACCTGAAATCCTGGGTGCGTGATGTCGCTATCCACAGTTCCCTTCTTCAAGTCATGCTTCTTCTCCAATTCATCCCACTCTTTCTTATGCGCCGCAATATAAGCTCCAGGCTGGGGCGAATTCTCTTCCGGACCAGTACCCTTCAACCCAAAGTACTCGCAGATGACAGGCCATTTCCCTTTCCAATTATCCTCTTGACCGCCGACGTTGAAGCTTTGTGAAGCAGTCTTTTCTGGGTGCAGAGATGCGTAGATGGAGAAATTGGCGACCATGTCTTGAGGCGACTCGTTATACTTGTTTACCCAAGACTTGTCTGTGCCGGGAAATGGGCATTTTGCTCCCTCGCCCTCAACTGACCTGTACAATGCGAGATATAACGCGAGAGTTTGCGCGAGACAATATGCGTTATTGTTTGGGACAAAGCCGATAATGTTATCGGGGCGAACTTCGCACCAGCTCCAGTTCTTGCCTTTTGAGATGCGTTTTAAACAATCGATCTGGTTGTAGTAGAAGAGCTGAGAGAGGTAGGGCTCGGGAATTGGAGGAAGAGTTTCTTTGAGAGGTAGGTCGTTGGCGAAGGGGAACTTGTCGAGCATTTGGCACCCATAGATTTTGGTTCCAGATGGGAGGACAACGTAGGATAATTTCGAAGAGAGATGTTCTATCGCTGTCACCGCACGCTCGAGCATGTCTTCGTTTGTACGGCACTCGCGATCGGCGTCGTCGTCTTGCTTGTATGCTGATCATCCGCTTAGTTTTGTTCATTCGTTCAGTAGTCTTCTCTTGAGGTCAAGGCACCTACAGTAGAAGTACACTTGCGTCACGCTATCCACGTCGGGGACTTTCTCTTTGATCGTCTTTTCCAGCTCCTCCTGGCTTCCTTTCAAGAGATCGATCCCGGAAACAATTTGAAGCCTTGGATCGTCGGGCCATAGCGCCATCTCTCTCGTCAATGGCCTATTCACCAGCGCAGAGACTTTGCAGAAGGTATCCTTGGAAGGGTAGTCATTCAGAATCGCGTTGACGATAGCCCAGCCCGAGATCCCGGACGCACCATATACGAGCGCATGGTTTCCAGTCGGTGCCATGATGGAGTTGAATGTGGTTTGGAGGGAAATGGATCAACACAAGCTTGAGGGCGAAATACCGCGACGCGTAATGTGGTAGACCCTGGGTTTTGTATTTCTAGCGTTCCCCTCCACGCAGGAACACTTCCTGACCACCAAATACTATCGCTTTTGGTTCCTATCCATGGTCTAGCGTGACAGCGTTGGTTCGGTGATCTTGCTACGGAAGATATTATCCAAGTCGGACTGACTAGAAGTCCCCCGCACTTCATCCCACCATGACTCGTCGCACATTGCTCTTGCGGGCTAGGTATCCGACTTTTGTCGTATATGAATTTCCGGGGCATGGGGCTCACAGGGCTGAGTAGTACCTTGTTGTGTTGATAAGAATTTGCATCTAGTTACAGAGGGTCGTTGCTGAATTGACAGTTTTGGTGTTCCCGTACAACGCGAGACAAAGCTACTGCCGAGATGACGTCCCAGAGCAACGACGACCCATACACATCAGAATATCCTCCTGGATGTGATATCGATCCAAACATCAAGGCGTTCATCAGACATTACTATACCCAAGTCGACACTCAAGGAAAGCACGCGGAGTACTCAGAATGCTGGAGCGAAGACGGCCTCCTCGTGGTGCCGCATGGAAAGGATTTTCGTGGACGAGAAGGTACATCTGCGGTTTCCACCTCGTTCACCATGCTCATCCGTCATAGCAATCAAGGAACTGCATAGAGGTATGTGGAATGGCGTTCCGAAGCGCATTCATCGCCCCATGAAAGTCTTCCCTTTCGGCGCAAAAGCCAGCGAAGTCGTGATCATTGGGTCAGTTGAGTATTGGAGGGACGATGGATCGTACGTCAAGAAAGATATGGCAGCGCGAGCAAAATATCAGAGAAACTCGAAAACGAATGGCATTGAAATGTCGAGTTTGCAGGTGTGGTTGACGGGTTGAGACGGACGAAATTCCCTACTAAATATCACGTCGTTCGTACTTTCACCCTTTTGAAGCTAGAGGCTAATGTTCTTGCAGTGTAATGTCAAAGGGCAATTGTTCGGATATTCACCATCATCGATGAGAAATCTGGGCTCAGAATAGGATCTGCTTAGTCCTATAATTCGTACTCATTTCCGTCGGTCGGCTGATGAGGTAGAATTAGCATCGGAGCAACTCGGGGGACTGAGCGCTCTGACTGTAAAACTTGCGCAAGGGTCGCATTTCTGCCTCAGTATCTCAAGATTTAACGATAAGGTAAGAAGTGATAATAGGCCTTACCTCAGCGACATGAGATTTATCCGATCTGCGCGGTATCAAGCTTTTCAGAGCGCCCTGGGACCATAAATAAGCTTCTGTTCGAAATTGAAGCCGAAAGGAGGCTGGAATTGAGTACTTCTTAGCTGCCCCGAATACTTCCGAATCACCATCCATTTACAGAAAATCTTGACCCCGTGTGCTCTCACACGGACTACATCGTTTCGCGAGCGTAGCGAGGCGGTGACCGGGGCTGTTGTCTGTCTAGCATCGACACCGAGACGGCATATCCATTAAATCCTTGTCTCTTCAAAGCAAAGACTCATATAAGTTGCTATGAACCACTAAGTCATTCTTCATCATATCTTCAACCTCCTAAAACATTTCTCACCATGCCCTTTTTCAATCCTATTCCCTCCCTCTCCCTTTTCTACACCCTCCAAGGGTCTCCAACCAGACCCCCAGTCTTACTCATACACGGATGGACAGCCGATTCACACGACTGGAACTGGCAAATACCCCTCCTCGCGGAAACACATTATGTCATAGCTATGGACCTACGCGGTCATGGAAGATCCAATTCGCCGATGGACATCTCATATACAGTACAGGAGCTAGCCAAAGACGCCGCTGCACTGCTCCGACACCTCAAATTTAGCAAAGACGTCATCGTAATCGGACATTCTATGGGCGCGGTCGCGACGTCAGCTCTTGCAGTCCAGGAACCTGACTTAGTCAAAGCAATTGTCCTGGTAGATCCACTGTACTGGGCTCCGGGGGCGGTTTGCGATCAGATCATGTCGTGGGCCAATGCTGCGCCTGATATCTACGTTTGGCTAGGTGAATTCGGAAAGTCGTACGAGGTGCCGGATACTCCCAAGTGGATGACAACATGGTATGGGCGGCGAGCAGAGGGAACACCGAGTCATGTTATAAGAGAGTGTCTTGCGGGGTTATACGCAGAAGGAGGACTTGGAAGGGAGGATGTGCATCTGGCGTTGATCGAGGGAAAGAGGAAATGCCCGAGGCTCGCAGTGTACACGAAAGGGGAAGACGCTGAAAAAGAACGGGCTCTGGGCATGGGACCACTGGATGAGGTGACGAGTATTGAGGGAGTGGGACATTGGATTCAGCAGATGAAGAGTGAAGTCTTCAATCAAATGCTTGGGAAATGGCTGGAGAATCTGAAAAAGAGCTAGAGGAGACGCAGGTGTCATGTAACAATACAAGGACAATCTCCCCTCAGAACTGCAGAGGCAAAGAGTCAGAACTCGAATTGTTGATCCATGACTCATAACTGCTACTACAGACAACTAGCGCCATTGAAAGTTAGGTCAAAATGTTCATCCGATCGATTTAAATTCCGAAGATGTTGAAGTCTATGCTATGTTTGAGTGATGGTGAGAGTTGATCTCTGGAGCTGTTGCTCAAATGCAACCCCTTTTATGGAGCTCGTGTTGTGAAAAATCGGCCAAAGAAAATGTTGAAAAGTATTCTATAAGAGGGCATAATGCATGTCTCCGCGTTCAAGAAAATTCGTAAGGAAATTCAGACAAGGGGCAAGAAGCTTAGCTTTGCCCTACGAAGCTCTACTATATCTGCCAGCATGACTTGTACGACCCTTTAGAGATACTCCAGAGACGCCTGTTTTTCTCCTTGGCTGGAATGGGCAGTAGTGTTGTCGTTCCAGAGTTACAAGTATAGCAAGGAGTCTCAAGATACTTCCGCCTTTTCCATCGCCTCGACTGCCTCCTTCGCAATATCTCTTGTCTCTTTACTTAGCTCCTCCATCTGGCTTACTTCTCCAAATCTCTTCTTCCAAAGTGCCCATCTCTCTTTGCTGAACTCAGCCTTCCCCTTCCACAGCTCTCCACCCCTCGCAGGATTTCCTTGATTCGGGTTTGTCGGCGCCATGTCCTTCTCGAGCTCATATAAATCTTTGCCCAGAGCGATTACCCACATTGCGGCCGCAGGCACGTGTGAATTGTACTTTTCAATTGTAGTTCCAGGTGTGTGCGCGTCGTTTGGTCCATCATCCTTGTGTGCTCGCTCGAGAGCTTCTCGCAACTCCCACAAACCATATAGGGGTTCAAAGCCACCCCAAATTCTTTCTTTGTCGAGTCGGGCTAAGAAGTAGTTGAGGTTGGCCCAAGCGTGGGTTTCTGGCACCGAATAGCCTGCACCAACACCAGGGCTATCATTCATGACTTCGCGAGTGGCCATGCCCCAATCTGGAATGCCGTGGAAGTTGTCGATGTCTTCGGCTGACGGATTCTTCAACCGCTTGACAAGGCTCAAGAGTTTTGTGTGTCCTTCACTGTCCTTCCAGGGTATTCTCTTGGCGGAGTGAAGGATACTATAAGATAGGTCTAGGTATGAGACCTCTTTCTTCTCTGAGAGGGTTTTGCTGATGTGGTCAGAGAGTTTCGATACCAGTTCCGTAAGATTCAAGCTTCCGACCAGATACTCTTGGATGAGTGGATAGAACGCACTGGTCTTTGATGGACCAAACCAGCCACGTATGTCCTTGATCGCGTCTATCTGCTTCGGCTCCTCCTGTATGGTCGAAATCGCCTCTTTCACTCCATTGCTTTGAGATGGCATAACGCTGCTATGGGACTAGTAGGAAGGTAGTGGTAACTCCTGAAAGTATGTGAAATAAGGGTAGATGGATATGCTTTGACTCAAAGCACGGTGTTATTTGGCGTAGAAAGACTCTTGATGCTCTTTACTTGATTGTGAGCTTTGCTGGTTGTCGATGAGAGGTGTTTTCTGTAGCAGAAGAAGACGCTAGCTCTATGCGGAAGGCCGCTACGGAATGACGTGTTTGAATTCAAACCACACTTAGCGGGCACGTTTCGATGCATACTCAACAATCTTGGAATGGGCACCTACCTTGGTAAGAAAAACACAAGAGTGCTTGAAATAGACAACGTAAGTGGCTATATTATCTGTCCGCCAAATTGGGTACGCCGCTAAGTGTGATGCTATACATGACGTATGTATCTTTTGTTACAATGGTGCTCGGGACAAGCCGTGAATGATTCTACAGCGAAGCTACCTAGGTCTTTGAGGCGGTATGCCTACCTGGCCAGATTGAGGGCAGCCATTCTATAATATATCTGAACCATCACCAGTTCTGCGCGACAGCCTTATGAAGGAGCTTGTTTTTAGTGAGGAATAGCCGCTCGGCAAAATCCCGCCAACGACATTCCTCACGAAAATCGAAATCCTTCGTAGATGCCGGAATTTAGGCCTAGAGATCCGATTCTGCCGGTGGTCATCTCGCTGCAAGACAGTGCAGCTGGATATTTGGGGAATTGTTACCGCAGAGCTACAGGGCTGCCAGGGTACCGCATCTCCACCTAAAGTCTTGAGTACGAGACGTAATTTCATTTCCCCCTTCTTCTTGCAGCTTACTATCATTTCTACTAAGTGAACGTCTGGACGTGTTGTTTGTGTGAACTTAAGATGCTATTTCTCTATCTCTCTCTTTCTCTCTTTGGCTTTCACTCTCTTCACAGGTTCCCGCTGTCCCGTTCTCGTTTAGCCGAGTTCGGTCTTTGCGACGCTCGAATGAAAAGTGACAAGCATGCATGCAGGTCAACCCTCAACGCACACCTTCACCGCCTTGCAGCATAGCGATCCCCCGCAGTCAAGTCTTACGACGCAACTTTGACGCACACTGTGTACGGAGTGCTCCGTGACCTGTTTAGGCGAGTCACGCCTTTAGCTTCGGATCGCCTCTTCTGGCACACAAGCCGATTTACCCTAAACCTCAGGCAGACGAAATATGTCAATCTCTGTGTAGCAAACCCATGTCCAAAGTCACGAGAAATAGAGTTTGACGTTAACCCAATTGCGATAAGAACTGAAGGCGTAGTGCCAAGATGCAGCGGCAGTACTTCGTCACAATTTCAAGTGGCGGAGGTTGGAACGCATGACGACGCTGAATTGTCTGGCGGCGTCGCTACCAAAGTTTCGTAGGTATGAGGATTACGATAACTCTTTTTGCAGGGAGCTAAGATTAGGCATGCAGTTATCACTGCAGGTACCTTGAGTTCAGGAAGTGTCAAAGCCTCGTGTTCAACCGCCACTGCTATTATCTCATTAATCAGACGCTCTACAAAGGAATTTTTACAATTACTAATGCAACGAAGAATACGCCAAGATAACGTCGCTAGCCAATCAGAGTCTTGCGCACAGACCACTTGAAAAAATCCTGTGCAGAGCGTCTGAGGTAATTTGGTAGTCGTTTGTTAGCAACTCAGATTTGTCAATCATGAAATTTTGCTTCCTCTTGCTCTCACAGCTCACCCATAGCCTTAGGACAGGTTTTGTCCGATGGAACAGATAGCTAAACATTTGTTCTATGTACTGTTGACATTTTTACGCAATGCAGAGGCCTTAATATATGCGAGATACAGCGCCGCGTAGGGTGACTTAATTTCACAAGTCTTGTTTTACTCCTCACTGAGCCACCATTTAACAACTAGATAGGCTATTAAAAAGCTGTAAATTAGAGCTATTTTGCTATAAGTACGCGAAACACCTCTAGCTTACAGAAATTTGATACAAGGTGTGGTGGTAGAGTCGCATAGTCAAAGGCAAGGAGTTAATTTCTGTCACGTGACTCACCTAATCTGCAGTCAAACACTGTCGTACTTCTAAGGTCCTGCATCGCCTCCCTATGCACAATGCACAAAAAATACTAATCAAGGATGTTTTAGGCCCTCTTGCTAAAGACAAGATCTGTAGAGGACCTGTGGAGAAGCCGTGGTGGGGGAGAGATAGGTCCTTCAAAGTTGTAAGTTGAAAGACTTGTAACAAGGTGAGTTGCTTACAAAGGACTACCAAATTACCTCAGACCCTCTGGAGAGATTCGCTCATTCGGTAATAATACGATAAATACGGCGCTAGTACGATGGCGGCGCTTGGCAATACGGATGAGTGGATCTCTCCAGAGGGTCTGATTAATGAGATAACACTGCTAGACTACCCGAGAAGAGTGGAAATAGGCGGAATCCTTCGGGACCACTTTGAACCCAGAGTATGGTGGCCTCAACAACCAAACATTTCCTGGCCCAAGCAAGCCAATTAGATGTGCAATAATGAGTGGTGATAACGTTTCTGTTCAAAACGTTCTCCAGCTACACAGGGAGTATCCTGCAACGAACCCCCGCTTTTGTCCTTGCACCACAGCCCCCCCCAAAAAAACGCTCGCACTATGCTGCACGCTCATTCCTAAATCCCTACTCTTTCGAATGGCCTTTCATGTACATGTTCGAATTGCTCGTCTCCTCGAGCGAAGGTGGATATCCAGCGGCGTTTGATCTCAACTCCGTAGTGCTGTGAAGTTCCACTTCTTTTTGCACGTAAATTCCATCTTCCGTATCTTCTATCCTCTGCTTTTTTCTGAACGTGCTCAGTCCGTGACTGTCGCTGGTGCTCCTTCCAGTTCCATTTCGTGTGGACCAGAAGCTGGGAACAGCCTTCTGGATCAAAGGGCGAAGGGTTGGTAAACAGGCGCAAATGATGCCACAATTCAGTTCGACGACAGACCAATATGCTGCTGGTGCATTGTCCCAGAAAGGATCTGTGGTTTTGATTCCTTTGTGTAGTGTGGAAAGCCGGATGAGGGAGATGGCACATGTACTGTCGTTTGTTAACCACTGCAACACAGCACAAGGGTATAAACTCACAAGAAACCCAGACCGAAGAGGCCCAACAAAAGTAGTTTCTGCCTCATTCGCATCTGCAGCTTGAGCACTGGAACAACAGGAATGATGAAAACCATGAAGTCGGTCACAATATTCATGCATGATGTAAGATCTGTAATTATTAGTCCCCATACTGTAGTTGGAGATCTCGTCACTTACACCAGACTGGTAGTGTGTATATGCATTTGCCTACCATCGAGGTGGCAAATGCCGTCAGGGGCGTGCAGGAGAAACCAACAATGAACTCTTGAATGACTCCCCATGCAGCGATGAAGATGAGGAGACAAAGGCAGATCTTCTGTGTCTTTGGGCCAGGGAACAACCGGCGATATTGGATAAGGAATGAAATCTTCGTCAGGATTTGGGCTGCATTGTAGATCATGATGTTTGCATAAAGACACTGAAACTTGTTAGCATCCGTGGCCGAAAGTACGGAGCAAAGTCCAGCATACCTTCAACTGCTTAATCGCGTCAACTGGATCTACGAACTTCGTATGGCGACCCAAACCCCAAACCACCTCTAGGAATTGTCAGTGGGCCTTCATTTGAAGGACAGTCGAGGAAGACTTACCCATCACCGTGGTAATTGAACACGCAATCGCAAGTACTTGCGCAATGCCAATCATTATATCGTCAGGACCAACAGCATTGAGAAGAGCCTTTCGCGTGTAAAGCCTCAGTGCAACGCTCACGGTAGAAAAGACGACGAAGATAATCGCGAGGGTATTGATTAAAGGGGCCAACGTTTCCGCCTTCAAGGCAGCATCGTCAACTGTCGCCATAGTTGAAGGCTTCTAAAAAAACCAATGGCCCGAAGAAGTGGTAGTGAGCAGTCTTGTTCTTATTCTCTTCGGTTGAACCAGACGGATGGAAACAAGGAAGATATATGGCGCATCGTAAGGTAAGGACATCGACGATTTTCCTCGAATGCAGCGGAGAGATATGGGACCCTGAACGTATTTGGCAGTGTTCCGTTCACACCCTGTGTGACAAAACGTAGCGCGAAACTTAATATCATGGACATTTACCAGGATCACCACTGGGAACGAGGATCCTCAGCTACGGGCATAGGCTGAATCATGCAGTGATATTATCCGACCAACAGGAAGCCGCCATACAGGCTGGGGAATTTTGGACCTGTCTGCCTCTCCAGGTGCAAGTGACGCAAAAGGCACATTCACTTTACAATATTCCTTGAGGTCTGAACAAACTTCATGCTTCAAGAAACATGTCACCTGCAGGTGGCTTTGGATATAGTTCACACAGTGTGGAACTCTTCATCAGTTATAGATTGACAATGGTGTGCCATCCCCCGCATAATCTCCAGGGCTAGTCGCGATTACAGCTAGGAGAGGCTTAGATGAGCGCGCGTATGTAACGGTTTGACGCGAAGAAGAGACTTTGGCTTATCCTAAAAGACACTTGACAGGCACTTTGACAGGGCGGATTCCCTCCACTAACCTCATATAGAGTAGTTCAGGGTAGCTGTCACTGAAGATGGACCAGGTCTAGACACAGCCGCTGGCGGTCGCGTGAAGCCTTGTGGAGGCAAGATTTTGGCATTGACATTTCGCGTTCCAAGCAATCATAAGTGGCTTGACGTTAAGAGCTCATGAACACTGACTGCGCACGGAGTCGCGTGGGGATTTTACTCGTGCACCAATGTGGTCACTGCGCAAGGCGAGGCTTGTCCAACCCAACATGAAGTCCATCCGCCTCTTTCATTTACACATCATCCTCAAAAAAATGCGTCAACTACACCTGTACTTCTCCATGCATCCGGCACAACTCTCGCTATCTCTTTGCAAGTAATGGCACAACGCGCTCAAACACGCCCAAAGAAAGGACAAGCTTTTCGACACAATCCCACCTCCGCGGAGCACCGTCCTCATCGGTACTTCACAGCCCAACTCCAAAGGAACTGTTGGCGTCACCCATCGATTGGTGACATGTCGCGCATGTGATCAGCTGGGTGAACATGAGTCGCTCCTCGGAGGTTTCAAGAACCTGGATTCGGGGAACTGGCTCAGAAGACATCGGATCTGCGCTTGGCTGGCGACGAAAATCGGATAAGGGATTTCCACAGCCAAGGTAAGATCCTTTGCGAAGGTGCTCTTTTTTTGTGAGGAATAGCGGCTCGGCAAAATCTCCGCCAACGATATTCATCACAAAAACGAGCTCCTTCGTACATGAATCGCATCCGGTGATACTTTTCCTGTGCCCAACTTTACCTCCGTCCCCACAAGTCACTTTCATCTTCCGTTGAGCTAGGAGGCTTGTCTAAAATGGAGCCATATCTTCGGTCTCTCTGCAGGTGCGTATGCGAAGAGAGCAGGGTATCTTGCGCCACACGCTCGTATGCTGTTCCCGAAGATATACCGATATGATGCCGTGCTGCTATGTGGACCCTCCTGTTAGCGAATTACATGCTGTCAAGCGTAGGAAATCCCCAAGATAACAAGTTCTCTGACACGCGGCCGTGGGGGAGATCGGCCCCATGTACGCCTCATGCACCTATGCTGAACCATTATTGTTGTTTGCTGGACTTCTACCCAATGGCTTCATCTGTGTGTGTTCGAATAGTAGCTTTTTTTCAAAGATCGAGTAAGGAATACAAAAGGAACAGATAGTGTATGTGTCACCAGAGGACGGGAAAGAAGAGTCAATGCCAAGGGGTACTTTTTGACCATTCGACGTCGAGCGGGCTCATCCAGATTACCTCGATACGAGTCACAACTGCTCGTTGCACCAAGACTTATCGTCTATTTTGTCCGTCTCAAACGCTGCCTCTCAGTGTTGTACCCGCAGACGCATCTCCCTACTCCTTTCCTTGCCAGAAAGTTTTCCTCTTTCTCCCACCAGAAACCTTCCTATTCCCTTTTCATCAGATAATACTCTTACTCTATTAACCCCCAACCCCCTACTCCCTCCTCGGCAACGACATTCCATTCCTCACCCCACCACCCTCCTCCATATCCTCATCAAAAACAATCGAAACTCTCGACTCCAGCACAGTTCTCTCCTCGCCCCTCTTATCCATCCCTCTTTCCACTTCCTCTACTGCATTCTGCATCGCCCTCTCCCTCCTCTTCCTCCTCAAATAGCAAATCCCGAGTACCCCGACAAATACGAGGGCGAGGGCGAGCAGTCCGACCGAGACGGAGATACCGATTTTGGCTTCGGGGCTAAGAACTCGGGGGGGCTGAGCTGGTGGGACGGAGGACGTTGATATTGCAGGGTGTGCAATTGTCGGGGAGGATGTTGAGGTGGGATAAGGGGGAAGCGGCGATGTGGCGCTGTCGATGCGTAAAAGTATCGGTGTGGGAGAGGAGACGTGGAGCGGTGGTGGGGAAGTAAATGTTGCTAACGTTGGCGTTTCGAAAGGAATCGGTGCGAAAGTGCCTGTGCAATGCTGGTGGATGTCAGCGATTCCCCCCCCCCCCCCCCCCCCC